>QZGG01002674.1:0-33818 GCA_006409495.1 Sedum album
CTCCAAGCTTATCAGACGCTTGCTCGACAATCTCCTTAAAATTAAATTGCCCCCGTCTGGTGTTGGGTGTGGAATGACAATCGACCTCCCAGGATACAACAACCAGATCTCCTTTCACCGCACCATTGTGAAAAAGGCGAAACAAAAGCTGTCTTCTGTTATCACTGACCCAACACAAATCAAACTCACTCACACAAAAGGAAACCGAGAAGGAGATTTTTTCTATCAAAATTGATTTCTCTCAATTGATAAAGCAGCAACTTCAAGGAACCGTCAATCCATCCACTTTCATTGTGGTTGGAACTTCTCGGGCATAACTGCAAAGACGTTCCATCAATTAGGTCTTCAACCAGCCCAACTTGTTTAACTCTCCTAACACAACTACGTTGTTCAACCAGCCTAACTTGTCTTCTACTAGATGTTCAATTTTTCAATCACAAAACTACGTCATTTCATGAATTGAACCATCTATTTTTCACATCAAATTGCATCAATTTTCCAACAGATTCAATAGCTCAAACTGACTTAGAAAATTACTTGATTTTGTACGACATCACATTTTCTCACAAAATACGTTGTACTAGTTCCTCCACTCATGTAGCTAGGGGTATCCATCGGTTTGGATCTCAAGTCCTAAATATAGTAAAATTACTCGGATCATTCATAAGAATCGGCTAGACCTTCTCAAAATTCAAAAACTCAGTGAAAGTACGTTATAACTTAGAATTTGACGAAACCGAGTTGGGCTTTTCACGGTTTTTAAAAATAAATAAAATTATTTTCATTATTTATATAATTTAAATTTTTTAATAATCTATTATCTCAAAATTTTTTTATAAAGGCAAGATATTAAGTCCATGATTATTTTTGAAGCCACAGTTTGTGTGTCAAAAATATCATTCATTTAATTAATATTTTTTTAATTATACAGATCAATCAATCAATGTCCATTGGATTATTTAGTATACATTAAACACATCTCTAGGGTTAAGTTATAGAAGGACATTAAATATTTGTAAGACGGAGGACAAAATCTCAACCGTTTATTTGATTAATCTGACGGTTGAGATTAAAGTTGATTTTTATTAAAGTTGGCGGTTGGATTTGCGAAAAATACGGGGCGGTTGGATTTGAAGGTTTTTTTATTTTAAATCTCGTCCGTTGGATGATTAGAAATCAATGGTTGAGATCATGTCCTACGGTTTCACAAATGATTGATTGTCCTCCTTTTTATCCCATATCTCTAATTTATTTTATTTAATAATTTTAAGAAGCAAAAATATCTGAACATAAGGAAAAGTTTAAGGAGGGCGATTATGTTTTTGTAAGATAGTGAGGTCCAATGCGAACCGTTGATTAGTTGTAATCTAACGGATGTGATTAAAAGTAAAATAATCGTCAAATCCAACCGTCTCATGTTTTTCGCATATCCAACCACCCACTTTACTTCATAGCACAACTTTAATTTCAACCACTGATTGATAAATTTCAGTGGCCCAGATTTTGTCTTACCGTTTTACTAAAAGAATTTGTTCTTCCTGAACTCAACCCTCCGAACATATACATAAATTTAAATAATATTTCCAGTTTAGTTTTTTTATATTTATATTTTCAATGATGTTAAATTTGAATTGGAGGGTTAAGTAATAGGAGAACATTAATAATTATGAGACAACATCAAAAAATCTCAATTACTGATTTGATTAATCCGAGGTTGAAATTAAAGTTTAGTTTTGATTAAAAGGACGGTTGAGTGTGCAAAATACACAGGCGGTTGAATTTGTTGGTTATTTTTAGTTAAAATATCGTTCATTAAATTGATGAAAATTAATAGTTGAAAAGATGTCATACGATTCTATGAAAACATGAATGCCTTTCTTGAACCATTTTCTTGAATTGGATATTTTATCTTTATATTTCACTAGTATTCTTTGCACATTAATATGTGCATATTAATTGATATAAAATAGATTATAAAGTAATTAAAGAGAAATGCAAGGGTATTATCGGAATGAGAAATGTGGCTTCAAGAAAAAACCGTTAATTCCATCCCTTGCATTTTAAATATAGGATAGATTGGATGCTGCCATAAAAAATGATCAAACTATACATATTTTAAATAATATAAATTCGACATTAATATTCATGAATTATTAAGTTTAAATGAACAACTATAGTCGCGCCGGGTTTAGTTGTGCCATGCGAGAGCTTCAAAAGACAAGTCCGAGACCGAGCTCGACATTAAGGTATCGGATTCGAACTTCCGTCGCCAGGTTATCAAACTTTTTACGGGCTTTTGGGAACTCAAACCATATCAACACCCCTACTCTCATGTTGTATAATTTTTTTTAACTACATCTAGTTTGTATAATCTGGATAATACACATACGGTGTTTGATGAAATGCTACAGAGAGGACTGTGTTCTTTTAACATGCGTATATAGTGTCAAAAAGTTCAAATGATAATATCTTCTGTTAGAAACAATGTCAGTAAACAGGATCTGAAATATAAATAAATTATTCATTAAATAAACAGTAAGGAAATTTAGCAGGAATACTGAACCAGATTCGTTGAAGCTTGCTAGGCAATTTCCTTAAAGCGTAATTGTCTCCCTACGTGCAGGGTGTGGTTTGACAACTTGCTTCCCAGGATAGGACAACGGGACTTCTACTGATTGCACAGATTAGGAGAAGCGAAATGGAGCAAGCCTTCAACTATCACTGGAAACAATTTCTATGCTACTGACTCACGAGAGAGGAGGATTGTTTGCTGTGTATCTGATGAGTAACAAAGGGGGAGCGACCCTCCTTTTATACTGCTCTGAGCCAACCGAAAAGGAGAAAAAGACTCCTCCACTTCCCTATCATGACGTTGCAAATCCCCTGGATTTATGGAGATATGGGAAGACCTGGTTTGATGCCAAAAGATAATGCAGACTTAGTAAGTCTGTTATTATCTCCTAAATCAAAACTACGCAGTTTTGACACTTAGGATAGTTAAATAACATTAGGTTTACAAACATGTCACACATGTACATTATTACTTATGAAACAAATAACGTCTTGACATCCATTCATCATGGATTCAAACTTGTCATGTTTTCCATGCAACTTCGAATATCAATATCTCACTCAATAATCGATCAATTTTGGCATTCGAATATTCAATCTTATAGTACACCTTGCAAGGAATTTTATCAAGACATGAACTATTCGATTCGATGTACACAATACACCGAAATTGGCTCTCAAAAATGAGACAAACTCAATTTCTTCACACATTTGAAATTAGTAAAATTTCCAACATCTTCCACGCTAAATTATTGTAAGTTGCAACTTACCCATTTGTCTCAGAGTGCAACTTGTTATTCGCATCATAAGATATGAATCTGCTGTTAACAGATTCTATACGATGATACTTAGAGCGCCAAAATTGTTTTTTTCTTGTGCTACGGATTCTTATACTGCTTTGGCAGCCTGAAAGTAACCAAAAGCATCTGATGTATTATTGTCACAGATATGCATGTGCATGTCTTGTCATTCAAGCTCTGGAATGAAAACGAACCATATACATTTTAAAAAATTTAGCGCCACACATGATACGTGAGATTCTCTTGTTCATGAAGATATCCGAATTCGTGTATGATATTTGATAATCACGATAAGTGCATTAGCACTGTTCTTATTTTGACTCATTTTTGTTGGTGATGGATATCATAAAACCTTCTAGTCTCGTAGCTATTATTACCCGCCAGATAATTAAGGGTACGATTTTGATGCTGCGACAAAATAGCTAAACAATGATAATGTTGCATTGTACATTTGCATGCACGGTACGGGACGGATTTCTGTACTACGAAATGAATACAATTAATATTCGATTTTTCTATCATTACATTTTAATTCGTGTCCTCGTATGTAATTATTTTCATTAAGTTATAATAAGAGTTTTTTTTTCCATTTTTTCTAATATTAACATTATTTTGTACATATTGGATGCTCTATTATTGGTAGTTAATGTCAAGCGCTTGGGGGCATTCTTTTTTCATAAAAAATATATGATTTGAAGTCGTCGGTAACATCATTCTACAATGCTCTAACAAGGATGGTCGAGTGGGTGGATATGAAAACAAGATCAAGTAAAGTCTTGAGTTAAAATCTCTGCCAAGCACTATTTCTTAATTTGATCGAACTAGTCACACTGTAATAATATGATCGCACTAATGTCAACAAAGAATTTATTCATGCTACTTGAAATTGATATTAACACACAAAATTTTATGTTTCTTTCCACACTACATGTTTTGCCACACGTTGCAATTGACAAGTTCTGAATCTGAATCATGCATATAATTATATTGAACAATATGTCTGTCCAGTAATCTGCCAATCTGCAATATCATTTTGATAAATAGGATATAAGATTGGGGTTAAGTTCAAGAGAAAAGTTAAATTTTTTAAAACGGAATGACTCAATCTTAATCGTTGATTTTAATAATCCGACGGTTGAGATTAAAGTTGGTTTTAATAAATTGATGATTGGATTTGCAAAACATCTTAGCGGCTGAATTTGATGGTGTTATTTAGAAATTAAATATCATTCTTTAAATTGTTAATAATCAACCATCGGGATTATCTCACGGGCCTACATTTATTTATACGTCCTCTTCAAACTTTGCCCTAAGAATGACTTAATCTTAATTAATGATTTTTTGAATTCAACTTTATGATTAGACAGCTGAGATTAGACGGTCAATTCTCATTAAAATTTAATCATTAGTTTACGTTGACTATTAATATGCAAAAATTAAAAGGCGGTTGAGATTAGACTGTCAATTCTCATTAAAATTTAATCGTTAGATTGATAAAAATTAGAAATTAAAATAATATTTTACGATTCTACGGAAATATGGACGCCCCACTTGAACATTTTTCATTGTGTATAATGCAGATATCTAATTGTCGATAAAATAACGTTCAGGAAGAATACAGTTCTTTTATGTAACAGATTGAATGATCAATAGCCCATCACTTTTCAGAATACAGAAACCTCAATTTTTAAAATTAATTAAAATATTTAATGCATAGTGTCATAATATTGGATGGGTTAAATAATACTCTCTTTGTCCCTCAATGATTGTCCACTTTTCATTTTGGGCATTTCCTAATGTTTGTCCAATTTGAATCATTCTCAATCAGACATTTTACCTTTTCACTATTTTTTTAAACAAATCATTCATAACAACATATTATCCACTTTTTCGTTTCTTAAAAACGATAAAATAAATGCGCCTGGACAAACAAATGGGGACGGATGAAGTATAACATTATAAAATATCTTTATATTCGACTTATTTGAGTAGATTGATACACAGTTGCGAAAACAATGCTTATTCCGGATTCAGATCACATGCAGAAAAAACTATTTACTGCGAGACAAAACTACGTAGTTTTGTTAAAGGGTTCATTCAATATTACCTAGGGTTTTAGTAAATATCATTAAAACTACGTCGTTTTGGTACTCGCAGCAAATTGCTGCGCAGCACCAGATCCGGGTCCGATAAAACATTGATTGGTACAATATTAAACATATTTGTTTGACATGAGGAAATAATTTTAATTGATAATTTTGATAATTTGAAAAATAAGAATGTATTTAGTTTTTTGATTATTGGCGATTGGACTGTAAAAAATATGGGAGGTAAAGTTGGTGTTTTGGCTTTAATCTAACTCTCATCCGTTTGATTATTATTAATCAATCCTTGATATGATACAAAGATTTATAATTCTTCCTAAACGTTTCGATTTGTAAATATAATATATGTAATTTTTAAATATTCTTCTCAATCGTTCAAACATATGTCTAGAACTCATATAATTATTACTAATATAATTATTTACTTAATTAATTAGGTTTATGAAGTAGGATCATGTGAGACAAGTAAATAAGTGTGAGCCCAAAGAACATCATCTCATCCGTTCAGTTTTATTGATGAATGGATGAGATTAAAAGATTAAAAACTACTTATCTCAACCGCTCCGCATTTTGCGCACATTTGTCCCCTTAATTAAATAAATAAATATATTTAACCACAACTGTTAGGTTTATCAAAATAAACGGTTGTGATCATGTCTCACCGTATCACGAAAAAATACCGTCTCTCTAGATCCTAACTCTTAGGTTTATACTTATTTAAACACAATTGAATTACTTTTATTTAAATTATTTTTTTAATAAACAGATAATTTGTTAAATATTATTAAAATATTTATTATTTTAATCATATCTAATTTGTAAAAGCCTAATTAGAATATATGTGATTTTTAGTAAGATAGTGATTTATCATATCTATTATTGAACATTAATAATCCAACGAATGAGGTTTAATAAAAAATAATATCCTTCCGTGTATTTTTTGTGAATCCAACTCCCAATTTAACAAAAATCCAACTTTTAACTTAACTTTCAAATTAATCAAATTAACGACTAAAATTGTGTCCTAACATTTTACAAAAATATATTAATCTTAACCCAACTTAATTAAATTTAAAGATTGAGCCAAACTCTAATGGTATGTTCACTTCGCCGGAATGGAATACATTTTGTGGGAATGGAATGATGAATTTGGACATAGTTTCATTTTAGATTCATCCTTTCATTCCATTTCAAGTGATTCCATTCCACGAAGTGAACGCAGCATAAAAGAATTTAATAAACACATAATTTTTTAAAGCATTCTCGTAATAGTAAAAGTTAATACTCAGCAGCAAATAACAGGTCATTACCAAATTAAATCCAGATATAAGTAACTCCTCGTAACTACAAACATAAAAGACCCAACACATTATTTTGATATTTTCTTATTATTATCTTTACGTCCTTTTGTTTGAACCTTGATTTAAACAACAAATTATTTTTGTTACACTTCATCTGAATGCACATGCCGACAACAATAGTTTTTTCACTGTTGTAAAACAATGGAGATTCAATGTGTGCGTCGAGGACGACCAGTTCATTATCAGGCTAAGAAATTCGATTTGGTTGAAAGCCTCTAGAGAAATTGCGGTGGCGTTGTTTAGGGGTTTTATTGTAGTGGGGATTTTTTGATTGTGCTTAGAAGGTGTTTGACGAAATGCATAGAGGAGTGTCGTTTGATATTACCACGTTAATCGGATCGTGTTTGGGTTTAGACATGTTTAATGAGATTTTTAGTGGCTTTCAAGAGACCAGGAAAGTGGGGTACGTTGAGTATGGCAGAGGGCACGCGGGATGGTACAATGCAGTGAGATGGTTGATGAATAATTCATGTGAGAAGGGGAAGGGCTTTGGTTGTCTGAATATGATGATGTTATTTGGGTCCCTGTCCAGACCTGATTCAGACTGAATGTGTTTTTGATTTTTTGATCACCTTTATTATTCTGACTTTACATGAATAACTTGTTTCGGAATGGTGTCATTTGTCAAAATGTGGGAAAACAAATTGGAGTCCTATTGCTCTATTCTCCGGCATTTGCAGTGATTGGGAAGATGGATATCGGGTAAACTACTGAAATATTTATGAATGGGCTGCCGTGTATGGCAAACACGGATTAAGACAAGATATATTACGATACCTGGTTGTATATGTTGGAGTAACTGGAATTAGGAGCGGCTTCTCCACTTTAAAATCCATGAAACTACAGGTCTACACCAAGACTAACGTAATGGCTATTGGGAGATAAAACATTCAAGTGTAATTGTCTTGAGGTGAGGTGAGCTCACAAGATATTTAAAATCCTTCACCATCCATAATATGTTAACTGTGCAGACTGTTATACTCACAGTTGTGGCTCTATATTGATAAGGAGCTCTTTTACTTCAGTTTTATATTCCATTGTAATTGTGGTGCATCTAAAATCTGCCAGGTACGTATTTTTCTTTTATTGTCTGTACTGCATAATTTTACATGCTGACAGATTTAACCTTCATTGTTCCGTGTATATATAGAGAAACATAGTTTGGAGTATACTCTCATACATTGTAGCTACATCTAAGGATTGATTATAGAGTTGAGGAAATGGCTTCTTCTGTCATTCAGCTGCCTTTTGTTAATCCTTTGAATTCGTCGGTCACTTATAAATCTAGTAGGATTGAAAATGGATTTAAGGGTGTGTTTAATATTACACAAGGACACAATCAGAAGTCTCTATCTGTGAGGTGCAGCACTGTTGTTGGTGTTGCTGAACCAGTGGAGGCAAGACGATCAGGAAATTATACCAGTTGCGTTTGGGATTATGACTATATCGAATCTAATACACAGACTCGTTTCCTTGTATGAACACTCGGGTTATATTTCATTTTCCACGTTCTGCACACTTTCTGTTCATTCTATTTAAATTAAATGTATTGGTTTTTCCTTTTTGCAGGGTGAGGATTTCAAAATGCAGGTCGAGGAGATGAAGCAGCAGGTGTTAGTTATGTTGGGTTGCATTTCAGACCAGGCAGAGCAGCTTGAACTGATTAATGATCTGCAAAGGCTGGGAGTGGCTTATCATTTTGAGAATGAGATCAAAACTATACTAAAAAGAATTTACTACAGAAACTATGTGTCTGGTGAAAACTTGACTAATGCAGATTTACATACAACGGCCCTTGCATGCAGGCTCTTTAGACAACATGGTTATTCGGTTCCTCAAGGTATGATCTTAATCCCCACATGCCTCAATGATTCTGACATTTTGTTAACGGTTTCTTGGTGTTTTCTGGCAGATGTTTTCAAAAGTTTTTTAGATGAATCGGGCAAGTTCAAGTCTAGCCTTTCTTCAGATATCAAAGGGTTGATAAGTCTGTATGAAGCATCATTCTTGGCTACAGAAGGTGAGGCTATCATGGATGACGCACAGACTTTCACAACTGCAACCCTTGGGAAAGTCAACCAGGATGGTACGTATCTTGATGTGTTATCAGCTCGTGCTTTAGACATGCCTTTGCATTGGAGAACAGCAAGGTCTGAAGCTCGATGGTTCATTGAGGAAGCTTATGCAAAAAAGCCAAATATGTCCCCACTGCTGCTCCATTTTGCAAAACTTGATTTCAACATAGTGCAGGCAGTGTACCTCGAAGAACTCAGAGAGTTGGCCAGGCATGCTTAATATATTTGTGTCAACGTTAATCTAGTGCAGTTTTGTAATTCAAACTTGCTTGATCGTAAACCTTACTGTGTTTATATAATTTTTAATTTCGTAGGTGGTGGAGGAATCTTGGATTCGACAAGGACCTGAACTTTGCTAGAGACTGTTTGGTGGTGTCTTATCTCTGGGGTATGATGTCCTCCCCTGAACCTCAGTATAGATCTTGCAGAAAAGCCTTCGCCAAGATTATTTCGTTGGTCACAACTGTTGATGATGTTTACGACATTATGGTACTTTGGAAGAAGTAGAGCTCTTCACTGATGCTTTCAAAAGGTTGGAAACTCAATTCAGAACCAATTTGGTGCTTCTAAATTCCTTCGGTTGAATTTATATTTGTGTTTTACAGATGGGATATAGACGCTATGAAACAACTTCCCCATTATATGAAAAAATGTTACTTGGCATGTTACAACAATGTGAATGAGATGGCATATGATGTGCTCAAAGAAAAGGGTTCTGATGTCTCTCCTTACCTCAAAAAAGCGGTACTACATCATTTCACTCTGTTACTTGAGTATACTGATATTTCTGATTTCACATTGAAATCTTTTTCGACATAAAATTTGATAGTGGGAGATTTTATCAAGTGCTTATCTGAAAGAAGCAAGGTGGTACCACAGTGGTTACAAGCCGACAATGGATGAGTATCTGAGCAACGCATGGATCTCTGTAGCCATCCCCTTATGCTTTATGCATGGTCATACTTTTGATACACAGCCAGTTGGTGTAAAACAACTACAGTATTTGGAGAACCATACAGAGATCTTGAAATGGTCATGTATTGTTTTTCGTCTTTGTGATGATCTGGGAACTTCATCAGCTGAGATGGCAAGGGGCGATGTTCCAAAAGCAATACAATGCTACATGAATGACACTGGGGCTTCAGAAAAAGCTGCCCGTGAATATGTTGAGGCTTTACTGAGGGAGGGATGGAAGAAGGTGAATAAATACGTAATGGAAGAGAGGACACTCAAGGCAACAGGAGTTGAGAGGCTGCTGAACTTGGTTCGGGCAAGTCATTGCTTTTATCAGCGTGGAGATGGACATGGTGTTCAGGACAGTGAGACTTCTAAACATCTCATGTCACAACTACTCTTTGATCCAATTCCCATGTAATGTCGGGATGTCCGACATGTTGTCTTTGTTATTGTTTCTCTTCTTTCAGTTTTCAGAAATAAAAGCTCAAAACCTGTGTGATCTCTGAATGCCTTTCTGACCGGACTCATATTCAAGTGTAAGCAGCTTGATAATTTGCTACCGAAATTACTAATTTATGTTGATGGTCAAACATCCTCCCACATTTCTCTCCTCCATGGAATTTGTTGGTGAAGAAAAAACAAAACTTTACGCCATCCACTGCACTTATTTAGTAAGTAGGCATGTATAAATAGGGGTTATATCATGTGGAACCCCCCTTTTCATGGATTCATGGATCCCCCTTTGCATCCGATGATTGCATTTCCTGTTTGCATTTTGGACGCACCAGATTGTGCCACGTGTTTGCATTTTTGAAATGCACACGTGAGTTGCACATGACAAATGCACACGTGAGTTGCACATGACAAATGCACACGTGAGTTGCCCATGCTCATTAATGCGCTGGAACAATCTGGTGCGTCCAAAATGCAAACAGGAAATGCAATCAACGGATGCTAAGAGGGATCCATGGATCCATGAAAAGGAGGGGGTTCCACATGATACAATCCCTGTATAAATATATGCAACATTTGTTTTGAAACTCTTAGTGAGTTTCGTAACAAGAGCAGCAGCTCTACATTGTGTTTTAAGGTATATTAAGTCCATTACGCTTCTAACAAGTAATATCCAGAGCCAAGGATAAGCAATGACAACTTTGGTGCAACCACAAATTCCGAGGCTTACAAAAGCAAATTATGAAAACTGAAGCATTCAAATGAAGTGTTTGCTCGGTTCCCAAGAATTATGGAATGTTGTCGATGAGGGGTTTGATAAGCCCGAGAATGCTGAAACAGAAACAACAATAAACAAAAGTGTGAAGTTTGGGCTGAAGCCGTACTGTGTGCAGTTTACTTGCTTAACCGATGTCCAACTAAAAGTGTGAAGTCTAAGACTCCAAATGAAGCATGGAGTGGAAGTAAACTAAAGGTGAGCCATCTTCGAATATTTGGGTGCATAGCTTATGCACATGTCCAAGATCAGAGGAGGAAGAAGTTAGACGATAAAGGAGAGAAGCGCATTTTTGTCGGATATGATAAACGAACCAAAGCATACAGACTGTACAACCCTCTGACTAAGAAGCTTATCATTTCACGTGATGTTGAATTTATGAAGCGGATTACTTGAAGTGGAACAAAGATGAGATGACAACACCTGGATTATTTTTGAACATGATGGTGAAAAGGATGAGAACAAAGAAGATCAAAATCAAAATAATGTTCCTAGTCCTCCGTTAAGTCCGGAGCCATCAACTCAGGAATCAATGGCAAATCATAGTTACGATAACCATCCAGGGGGAGCGTCACGAAAAATGAGAAGTCTAGCGGACATCTACAATGAAACTGAACCTATGAACTACTCATTATTTTGTTTGATAGCAGAATGTGATCATACTACATATGATGAGGCTGCTGACGATAAGAAGTGGAAAGTTGCAATGAATGAAGAAATTGCAGCTATTGATAAGAATGACACTTGGGAGTTGACAAGTCTTCTAAAAGGTTGGAAACCAATTGGAGTTAAATGGGTTTATAGACAAAGACCAACCAGGAAGAAGTTGAAAAATACATAGCGAGATTAGTGGTGAAAGGATACAAACAAAGGCAAAAGGGATTGAATATGATGAAGTCTTTGCCCCTGTTACGAGGACTGATACGATCAGACTTCTAATAGCACATGCAACACAAAATTAGTGGAAACTTTACTAGATGGATGTGAAGTCTGCATTTCTAAACGGTTACTTAGAAGAGGAAGTGTATATTGAGCAACCACCAGGTTATATCAGACGTGATGAAACAAACAAAGTCTATCGTTTGAAGAAGGCTTGTATGGGCTTAAGCAAGCTCCACGAGCTTGGAACATGAGAATTGATGAATATTTCCAGAAGACCGGTTTTATAAAGAGTCCAAACGAGAACTCGTTTTACATGATGAAGAAAAAGAACGGAGACATTATGGTGGTATGTCTTTATGTTGATGATATGATGTTTACAGGAAACAACTCAACTTTGTTCGATGAATTCAAGAAAGCTATGATGAAAGAGTTTGAGATGACAAATATGTGTGAGATGTCATACTTTTTCGGGATTGAAGTTAACTAAAAAGAGAGTGGTATCTACATTTCACAAAGAAAATATGCAAACAACTATTGAGAAAATTCAGAATTAAAGACTGTAGGAAAATGAGCACATATTCGAATAAGAGCCAGTGAAACCAACATTATTCAAAAGTTTGGTGGGAAGTTTGCGACACTTGATCTTCACGAGAATCCAAAGCAAGACCATTTTGCAGCAGCAAAACGTATCTTGAGATATGTCGAAGGTACAACAAATGATGGTTTATTCTACACACACTCGCTGGATGCTAGATTGATTGGCTCTTCAGATAGCGACTATGGTGGAAGTTTAGATGATCGGAAGAGTACTTCTGGATATGCATTTCTTATTGGATTAGCAATATTTAGCAGGAATCCAATATTTGCGAAGCTTGAATAAATTCGTTAACTAAACATTCCTAGTAAAACCATTCTTCTCAATAAGAGATATCCACGCAGTTTCAAATTCTTCAATCTCAAGTTCATTGCTATAAATGATGGTGCTCAATTTCCTGCAAAGCTCTTGGAAAGCAGGGGTTAAGAAACCAACCTGCAGTTATACAATATAATAGACAAAAGCAAAAAGGGGATTATCAGATCTGTTACATGAGAATTCAAAAATACAAATTTACCTTAGCAGACATCTTCTTCATGATATGCCACATGCAAAAAAGGTGATGTGCATCTGGCATTACTAACGGTATAACCTTTCTTAGAGAAGCGTTTTGATCAGTTAACACCATAGTCGGCTGGCGACCCATACACTTCAAAAACGATTAAAAAACCCAACTGTAACTATCAGCATCTTCACTAGAAATTAACGCAGCAAAGGTTACACTTCTTTTATGGTTGTCTACTCCAGTGAAAGGAATAAATATCATCTTGTACCTGAAAGTATGAAAAATTAGATAAGGAAACATAAAAACAATCTTCAAAATAAAAAACATACTAAAAATCTACTTAACTTGTTGAGAGAATAGCATCAAACAATATTACATCCCCAAATGTATTATAATTCTGAATAGAAATAGAATCTGCCCAAAATATTCTAGTTAATGCCTTGTCTTCAACAAAGAACTTAAACAAAAAAAATCGGACACACTTCTTTCTTGTTCTGAAATTTTATTATAACCATCTGAGCATCAAATTCACCTATGTAGGAAGTTATATCCCGCTGAACATTTTTAAAATCACTCGAATTACCACCAACATTCGAATAACCTCCTGACAGTCCTTTATATATCTTAAAAGCTACTACAGGTCCTATATTGATCTTACTAAGGTCAACTACAACTTTCTGGTGGACAAAATTCAACCATCTTCTATTCTTAAGAAACTGAGCCCCAATAACAGTAGCCATCTTGTGATTGTGCGCTTCAACAAAATGGGAAATAATAAAACCATCACCTTTGCTAATCCTTTTTAACGTAATCCTCGCTCTACAACCACACATTATAGAGGGGACATACCAAAGCCTCTTATAAATACCCCCATATACACTATCAACAGAAGAATTTACTAGAATTTTTTCCTTCTTTGTTGTATAAAAGGTACTTTCGAATAATATTACCATCGGACGCCCTTTTATCTGAACCTCTAATGTCAAACATACAAACTTTACTATAATTCTGGTAAAAAGAGAATGCAGCATCAATAGTCAGAAAAGTCATGCCAACATAGGGTTTTTGATCAGCAGGGCATATAGGTAACCATCTTTTTGAACCCTAGGAGACTGGTATGAAACTGTTCTAAGATCATCTATGAGACCAAACAAACTGCTCTTATAAATATATAGGATTCAGAACTACCCCCAACAGCAGACGAACACGAATCAACACAAGGATCCAAAGACGTCTTCTAACACATCCAAATTAACAAATATCCTATACATTAAACCAAATTACGTTAGGAAAAATGATATGAAACCATAACACACAGGTTCATTTATGCAATCACTTAACCACCATTTCAAAGCACAAAAATCAGAAATTAATTAAATAAAAATCAATATGCAGATCATACTAATGAAAAATGAACAATCATATGCTAATCATAAACATACTATCGGCTTCTTAAAACTAATGAAAAATGATACAAATAACCCACTCCTACTGTCGAAAATGAAACCCAGAAATGACCAAAACACAGAAATTGAAGAACAGAACTAAAGCTAAACTCTAACACGTTGAAAATATAGGCGCGAAGATTTAATTTGCGAAACTTACCAAATAACACTTCGAGAGGATGGAATTCCAGAAACCGGCCAAACTATCATTGCGATTTCAAGGGCGTCTAAGGGATGTAATCGAGGGAAGGGACGCCGACGGCGATGGGATGAGAATGACAAATGATAAAATGACGAGCGAGCCCCTAACACACAATTTCGATTGAAAATAAGAGACACATGGCGACGAGATGAGGAGCGTGATGGAACAATCATCGAACGGCTGAAGGAGGGGTCGCAGGGATCGCACGCTTAAATGGGGGTCGCAAATGAACGTTTTCCATGTATACATAAGAGCATCTTTAGTAGTTGGGCACACACTAAAGGGGTGCAGTTTCCGTACGGCCAGGGGCTGCATCCTACGGTTGTAATTGCATCAGTGGAAAAGCAAACAGATGATGTCACGTAGGCAAATGCATATATGCGTAAAGCGTACATGCACATATGCATACGTGTCAGTTTAATAGTCATAGAATTGATTAAATTGGAGGGTAAGATTTGAGATCTCAAGTTTTCAAAGTTTTAAGTGGATCTCAAATGAGCCCAACTCTACACTAAAGAGATATGTACAGAAATGACAGTCACATTATATAATATTGGTTTAGCAGAAATAGCAATCAGCTAAAAATGACTTTTGCACTACTTTTAACAATACAAGACAATAGCAGAAGTAAAAAATGATATATTCCACTTACTCTTTTCCTCCAACTTTCTTTTTCCTCTCAATCATCGTCTCTGATCCTTTTGAAAACCCTTTTTCATTATTGCCTTTTGCTCATTTATTGATCAACTAATCCAAATGGAACAAAAATCCTATCTATTAGTATTTATTATTCAACTACCAGAGATACTCTAAGATATTAGTTGTCTTCCTTTAGGGGAAAAAGGGTGGGGCGTGGCCCCAATGAATATTTCTTTTCTGAGGATATAGATGTGGAGTAAGTTCAACCAATGGTTAAACCCTTCAACGGTTCAACCACATGATATATAAATTCATTATATAAAGTGATTTAATTCCAATCGTTAGATTAGATTAATTAAGCAGTTGATATTAAATTGTTTTTTAGATAAAATAAAATGAATAAAAAATACAAGGCGGTTGGAGATTGACCGTTATCAAAATTAACAGTTGGATTAATAGAAATCAACGAATGAGATGATGTTCTTCCGTTCAACACAAATATGTTTGTTCTCTGTGAACTCTTGTCTCTTTCACGTGCTTTAATACTATTTTAAGTTATAATTTAAAAAAAGGGTTAATTACAGATGACCACCCGCATAATATGCCATATTCCATGCCACCACCCTTATATTGTAATATTACATTCGACCACCTTTATAACTAAAAACTTTCCAAAGAACCACCTCAGTTAACGGCAGTTAACGGAGAGGGTGGTTAAATGGAAACAAAATTGATTATAAAGGTGGCGAAGTGGAAACATATTTATTATAGAGGTGGTTTATTGTAATAAAAATACTATTATTATATTAAAAAATTAATATATTTAACGGTAACGGTGACAGTACAGTGCGTGAGTGGTTGATTGGAAATTTTATACTTATAAGGGTGGTGGAATGTATTATTACAATATAGGGGTGGTTTGGTGGAATATAGCATATTATACGGGTGGTTATCCGTAATTAACCCTAAAAAAAATTAAAGATATCCATTCATGGATATAAGATAACTTAATATTTCTAGTTGCATTTTTTACATTCATATTTTTAAATAGGTTAAAATTTTAGTTGAATATTTAACGAATGTATTTTATTGGATATTTATATTATTGAAATCAAATGATAAAAATTAATATTAATAATTTTAAATTATATAATTTTATGATCGGACTTTTGGTCTGGTCGGTTTTTGAGCCGTGCGAGCTTGGAAGGAGAAGCTCGAACCCGGTCCCGAGGTAACGGGTTCGAACCTTCATCGGACGAACATGTAAACCGAACTTATGTCAGACCGAGCAACCGAACTTTTCACGAGCTTTTGAACTACCCCTACCTAATCATCAGTTTCACCTTATTGTATCGCCTCTAAATTTGGTTCTTCTATGATTTCTTCAGATAGTTTTCATGCTCGTGTCCGATGGGCCACCAATTTAAGTCGTGTGATATCTTGCCACAGATACTTAAATTTGACATTCAATGTGTGGCATGATTACTAGGGTGGGGTCCTATTGGTGACAATGAATCTTCATAAACTCTTTGTCCTTAAGGTTATGGGTTCAATCCATGTCTTCACCAATATTCTTGCCTTGAGAGGATATTTCCTATGTAATGGTTTCGGTATCGATTGAAGATCTTGTAATAGATTGATCATATAATTGTATAATTTCCGTAGTGAATTGATATGCTCGAATTGAGCTCGTAATGTATCATTGTAATAAAAAAAGTGTAGCATGATTAACAACTACATGAAAAGTTAGTTCCCACAAGATTGCCTTGTTTTCGGAATTTTTGGAACTCTACCAAAATATTGTCGGCAAGATGCTCAGTCAGGATGGAGTAGTTATCATTTTTCCATGTCATCTCCCTCACTTGGTCCTTTTAACAACCTAATACTCACAAGATTTTTTACAAAATTAGTTGCTACTTGCTATTGCATAAATAGGTTTAGACATTCGAGTTACTACTTATGAAAAGCTGAAATGCGGAATGAAAAAAACATACAAAACATATTACACAACAAAGTGACAAACACATCATGTTTGACACTTTTATTACAAAGGGATTGGATCAAACAGTAACTGTGACATGACATATTTGGAGGTCTCAGTGTCCTGAACACCATGCCCATCTCCAAACTGATAAAAGCAATGACTTGCCCTCACCAAGTTCAGCAGCCTATCCGTTCCCTTTGCTGTTAGTATCCTCTCTTCCATTGCACATTTATTCAGTTTCTTCCATCCTCCCTAATCAAAATCTTAACATGCTCGCGTCCTTCTTTTTGTTCCGTAGCTTCAGTTTCATTCATGTAACATTGTATTGCTTTAAGAGTGTCACCCCTACTCATTTCATCCGGCGAAGTTCCCAAATCATCACAAAGTCGAAAAATGATACATGACCACTTTAAAATCTCTGGGAGGCTTTCTAAATACTCTAGTTCTTTTTCCACAACAGGCTTTGTATCAAATATATGACCATGCATGTAACATAAGGGGATGGCTACTGACAGCCATGCATTGCTCAAATACTCATCCAATGTCGGCTTATATCCATTGTGATACCACCTAGCTTCTTTCATGTATGCATCTGATAGAATCTCCCACTGTAAAAACCCGAAAAAGGAAAGAGTTAGAGATACTCATGAAACATCTGTTTAATAAGTAACAGAGTGATACTGATGTTGTACCGCTTTTTTAAGGTAAGGTGTGACATCAGAACCCTTTTCTTTGAGCACATCATAAGACATCTCATTTACACCATTGTAACATGCTAAATAACATTTCTTCATGTAATGAGGAAGTTTCTGCATGGAGTCAATATCCCATCTGTAAAACACAAATACAAATTCAAACAACTGAAGCTTTCACAAGTATTTAAATAATCTGAGTTCAGAAGAATCAATCCAACCTTTTGAATGCATCAGTGAAGAGCTCTAATTCATCTGGTGTACCATAAATGTCGTAGACATCATCAACAATTGATACTAAAGCAATAATCTCTGTGAAGGCTTTTCTGCAAGATGCATACTGGGGATCAGGGGATGCCATCAGACCCCATATATAGGATACCACTAAACAGTCTCGAGCGAAGCTTAGGTCCTTGTCGAATCCTAGGTTCGTCCACCACCTATGAAACCCGGCCATAAGATCAGAACCCTTTATGGTTTATGAGATAGTTTCAACTAGAATATTGATATTAGATTTCTGTTGAAAAAATAGCATGCCTGGCCAATCCTCGAAGCTCTTCGAGGTACTTAGCCTGCACTATGTTATAGTCCAACTTTGCGAACTGGAGCAGAAGTGGAGACATATTGGGTATCTTATCATAAGCTTTATCAATGAACCACCTTGCTTCACACCTATCAGTTCTCCAATGCAAAGGCATGTCTAAAGCACGAGCTGATAACACGTCAAGATACGAACCATCCTTACTGACTTTACCAAGGATAAAAGTTGAGAAAATCCTTGCCTCCTCCATGATATCCTCACCCTCTGAAGCCAAATATGATGCTTCATACAGACTTATAATCCCTTTGATATCTGAACAAAGGCTCGACTTGAACTTGCCGGAGTCATCTACAAAACTCTTGAAAACATCTGCCAGAAAACACAAAAGCCTCAGTAATTAAGCAAAATGTCAGAACATCGAGCATTCCTTAAGATCATACCTTGAGGGACAGCATAGCCATGTTGTCTGAAAAGCCTCCATGCAAGAGCAGTTGTATGTAAATCTGCATCTACCAAGTTCTTAGCAAAGACATTATTTCCAATGTAAATGCGGTTTAGTATAGTTTTGATCTCATTCTCAAAGTGATAAGCCACTCCCAGTCTCTGCAAATTATTAATCAGATCAAGCTGCTCTGCCTGATCTGAAATGCAACCCATCAACACTAACACCTTCTGCTTCATCTCCTCTATCTGCATTTCATACTCCTCACCCTGCAAAAAAAAAACAATGACAAAAATAGACCGACATCATTAAGAAAAATGCAAACACTATTACAAAACCTGCCACACAAACTAGAATCAGCATGTAAGTATGTAACATACAAGCAAATAACTTTGGCTATAAGATTTAATGTAGTCATAATCCCAAAAACAGCTAGTGTAGTAATCTGCTGAGCGTCTTTCCACCACTTCATATTGTTCCGCAACATCACTGCTGCACCGCGTCAATAATGACCTTTGTTTTTTTCCTGGTGTAACTTTAAACACAGCCCTTATTCCATTTTGAATTGTAATAGATTTGTAAGTGAGTGATGAAGGAAAAGGATTCAGAACTAAGCGCAGAACAGTAGAAGAAGACATTCACACAACTCTTTTTTCAATCCACAGATGTTGTTACAATTACAGAGCATGAAATTTTAGGTCAGTGGCCAGTTTCATTTATAGACGTAAAAATAAAGCTATGATACAATTGACATGAGTTAGGATCAATGAGGACAAATAATTATTGTAAGATAGAAAGACATAATATCAGCCATTGATTTGGTTAATCTAACGGTTGAGATTAAAGTTGGTTTTTTATTAAATAGGTGGTTGTATTTGCAAAAAACATGAGCGGTTGAATTTGACGGTTATTTTTTTGAATAAATGTCATCCGTTAGATTAATAGTAATCAACGGTGGAGATTATATCTCACCGTCTTACATAAAATTAAATGTCCTCCTAAATCTTCTTCCCAACTTACATATAACCATTCCGCCATACCGTTTGACAAAACGTTTAAAACATGAAACTACTACCTAATCCGATAGTGTCTGATGGCTACAAATAATGTTACAAACTGACGTTTAGTTTTTAGGGGTATCCTAATCACAAGTCAAAAAACAATTTATATTTCTAGGGATGACCTAGAGTCGAACCCAAGAGATGCTACAAACTAATTAACTAGGATGCACTACTTAGTTATCTAAAAGGATTTGGGGGATTTGGTTTTTAAGTTTTGTTGGTTCAATCAAACTAAGCTAAACGATTTAGATAACAATCAATAAAATGATTTAGGGATTCAATCCTCCTTAGGCTAGGCGAATTTCCATGCAAACAGTGTTAAGATTTCTTATGAATGAACATAGTTAATTTCCCTAGGTTATCCTTAATCCCTTAACCAATTTCAACCGTCGTTCCATCATTGGTTAGGGACTAGGTAAGTGACACGGTTCTCAAACCATCGCTCTATTGAACCGTGTATCTCCTATGTCCCATAATCTCAACCCATCGGTCTATTGATCGGTAACATAGGAGTTTTCAAAATAAAACCCATCTACATAATCATACATCATCATCATGCATGTAAGATCACATAAATATTCATGAAATGGATAGTGAACATCACAACATCAATCATCATTGAATGAAACAATGTCACATTAGATAAGATGGTGGACTAGCATTTCATCAAACACTTAGAGCACATCAAAATGATAAAATATCCATTTCATAAGGGAATCAACTAAAACTTCATTCAATATGCAAAAATAGTTGTTTACATAGTAAAACCTAGCCTAAGGGATCATGAGATCCCCAAACCTAGCACTACTCACACCTCATACTAAAAATAAAAGCAACAACAATAAAAATGCTTGAAAACATGAAATAAATCGCAAACTAGAGTTGTGTAGGAGATGTGGATGCTTGATCTTCACTCCAAGGTCTTCAATCCCTCCAAATAGCACTTGATCTTCAAAAATCGAATTTTAGGGTTTTAGAGTCGAGTTTTCGAAGTCAAGCCCCCATCTCGAAATGGTCAAACAGTTTATATGGCTCGAGGTCCTCTCCCTAGCAAAAATGCACCCGGCCGAGCAAGACATTTGTGGGAGACTCTGCTCGGCCGAGCAGATGTTCCTCTGGCCGAGCAAGACATACGTGGAGCAGTTTGAGTCCTCGGCTGGTCAAATTCTGCTCGGCCGAGTTGATTTTGGTCAGCCCGAGCAGAATTCTGCTCGGCCCGATGAAAATTCTCTGAACATCCTTGTATCAATCTTGCTAACTCCTAGGCCGAGCAGAAAAGTCCTCGGGCGAGCAGATCTTTTCAGGTGTGATCCCCTGCTCCGGTCGGCCGAGCAACTTTGCTTGAGTAACTCTGCTCGGCCGAGCAGATCACTGCTCTGCTCGGTTGGCTTCTTGCACTTGCTCGTCTGGACTTCATCTTTACTCGGGAGAGCAGAATCAACTTTAGGCAACTTGACTTGTAATTTCATCCATTTTGCTCCATCTTGTGCTTTGTACTCTCTTTGATAAGGTTTGAATAAAATCTGCATTAAACACACAAAAGAGTATCAAATTCTTCACAAAATAATCGAAAACTAGCAAGAGTTAAGCATAGGAAGTGTACAAATACTAGCGTATTTGCACACTTATCAAACACCCCACACTTAATTCTTGTTCGTCCCGAACAAGTTAGCATGAAAGAGCAAATGATGCGTGATAGAACTCATAAAGATTTCAAAGATCAATCAACGTATATGAGAGTGAAAATCAAGCACCAAGTGAAAGTTAACAAACTAAGAAATGAAATGCAAGCTATAAACTACTCCTAACTCATTTTCGTAGGAATCACGGATGCATTTAGCGTATGCATCAAGCCTTTAAACCTCTAGGCTGCCCTAGAGGACGAGTTATAGTCTCGTGAGAGTTTTCAGAAAAGGAATACTCACAAATCCGTTCACAATCAACCATTTTAGCATAAAGAACCGTAATGCGATTGCTAAACAAGCCGTAAGTCAAGTTAGGGTTAAAAAGATATGAAAATGCACTCCCTACTCATATCACACAAGATATCAAGAATCATGTCAAACCCTTATAGAGCAAACACTCATAGATCCAACCCTTATAATAGCCATCATCAAAATCCTATTCTGCTCTACTCTCATGCACAATTCACAAAGAAGATTTAGCACGCATAAAGTTTATCAAATCAATCACCTATGCTTGCGAGGGCAAGTCCATAAGCTCATGATCTAAAGCTCATTCTCAAGCATTAGACTACACGCCATAATCCGTAAGAGAAGAGGAGCTTTGACAACAACGGATATGAATCACACAAAGAATTCTCAACTAGCTCACGCAATAAATGCAAGGGTCTTCCCTTAGACAATTCAAGCAATTTAACACAAAGCTCCATTCACAAACATGCTCACGATATGCTTGCAAGACACAAAGACAAGGATCAAGGAGGGGATTTTATCATATTTTCTCTTATTTCTAACATGCAAGCTTTATATACACACTTTTTTTTCTTCGTTGCCATGTAAGTACTTTCGAGGGGGAAATTACCTTCCTAACCCCCGGCACTTACAATGGCTTTTCTTTGATTTTCTTTTCTCTCTTTTTTTTATATTTTTTCTTTTTGAGAAAACTAATGTTGCATAACCCCACACTTAAAACTTGACAATGAGTCTAACTTGCGATCAATGGACATGCAAGCAAAGGAGACTATCGTGCAAACATTTTTTTTATCAGTCTAAGGTCACCTAAGAGCAAGCAAGACATCCTAAGCATTTTTCATTTTTTAAAATTTTTGTATATGCTCACTAATTTCAACTTTTATAAACTATGCATAGAGAGAGCGTACTAAAGTCAATTGATTCAAGCTAGAATAAGGGTCAATTCATACAAATGATGCATCATTTAGGGAATCCAATCATCAAGAAACATAGTGATCAATTTTTGGATATGTACACTTCTCAATTGGTCATGCTCATCAAATGTATGGCTTTATTTAGCAACCTTATTTCCAAATTATCATCAAAAATGTAGGATGAAAGTGATATGTCAAGTAAATGTCTATGCTCAAATGTGATTCAATGATTGATGAAATGAAGCATTAAAAGTATGAATGCATGCATACTACCCACCCCACACTTAAAAATTTGCTTAGTCCCTAAGCAATCGAGTAAAAGCATAAGAGAAAGATCAAGAAACTTCTCTCGTGTGAAGGAAGACTAGTATGCATCCATGCTTGCTCCAAGTGCTCCTCTTGTCATGCATGCTTGGTTGTGGCACAACACTAAAACTCACAAAGATATTAATAGAGTGAAATAAAGGTGAGTTAATAAGACAATCATTAAACCAAGCCAAACCAAGCATATATAATGAGGTATGAAGTTATCCAACTTATGAAGTATTCAAGATGACAATAAACATCAAGTTTGAATAACCTCAAAGTAAACACACCAAAGAGTAGCAAGCTCCACTCAAAACATAATTCATAAGAAAACACTAGCAAGAGTGAAGCAAGCAAGCAAGTTATTTAGCATGGTGTGCTTCTCCTCGGGAAGAGGTGTATTGCTCGGCCAAGCAATCAACTCGGCCGAGCAGAATTTTGTGCTTCTCTGTAGCTCGGCCGAGCACTTAGGTTTACCTCCTTTGATCCTCTTTGTGCTCGGTCGATCACTATTCTACTCGGCCGAGCAGAATTTTCTGATCCAAAGTTGCACTTTTCCAAATTGTCTAAGTGTTGAAAGTTGCTCGGTAGAGGAAGTTATCTGCTCGGCCCGGCCAAAAATCACTGATCTTTTTGGTATCGATTTTGGTACCTTGCTCGGGCGGGGAATAAGATGCTCGGCAGAAGAGATTTCCATACTTAGGATATTTTCACCATGGTTCACCAAGGAAATCTACTCGGCTGACTTATTATGTTGCTCGGCCCATTAAAATCCTCTGAAAGTTTTGGTATCAAATTTGATATTCTGCTCGGCCGACTTGGAATTTGCTCGGGAGAGCAGATTTTAGGACTTAGCTAACTTTCATGATCAGGAAATCCGCTCGGCCGACTGAATCTACTGCTCGGCCAGAGCAATTTTATCTGCTCTTCCTTGTATTGAAAAGATTAATCTGCTCGGCTAAGAAGTGGCTTGCTCGGCCTAGGAGGATTTCGGAAATAGGGAACTTATGCCTCAATGTGGAATTTCATGGAAAACTTAAGTCCTAGGCACATCTAAAAGTTCTATCCCCTAGGCAAGAAATCACCCCACACTTAACTCAAATCATATTCACAAGAGTCATGCAAGTTAAGTGATACTCCAATCAAGCAAACAATCACCATCTATAACCACCTATTGCAAGCACAATCATTCATTCAAGTCATCAATCATTAAAGCAATTAAAGGATAGGGGCATGACACTTACTAGCCTAGTTTAACGTCTTGGCTAAGACGTAGCTGGATCTCCTACCAATGATGCACTTGAGAGTTCTAATCCATTCTTCTTCTCAAGTGATTTCCATTCTTTTCTCAAGTGGCATCATTGAGCTTGAATTTGTCAAGCTCCATCCCTCTTTTGTTCCATGGTAAGTCTTGATTCGGTGCCCATTTGCCTTGAAGGTGACACCCTCATTGTTCAATAATTCTACATGGCCATCATCAAAGACCTTACAACTTCAAATGGTCCCGACCACCTTGATTTTAGCTTGCCCGGGAAGAGTCTAAGCCTTGAATTGAATAGAAGCACATAATCTCCCTTCTTGAAGCTCTTCCTAGTGATCCTCTTGTCATGCCACCTTTTAGCTCTTTCCTTATAGATTTTAGAGCTCTCATAGGAATCCAAACGGATTTCCTCAAGCTCATGGAGTTGAAGCTTCCTCTTTTCTCCCGCTTTGTTCAAGTCAAAATTTAGCTTTTTGATTGCCCACATAGCCTTGTATTCCATCTCCACGGGGAGATGGCATGACTTTCCATAGATTAGCCTATATGGAGACATCCCAATAGGTGTCTTGAAAGCGGTCCTATAAGCCCATAAGGCTTCATCTAACTTTGTCGACCAATCCTTTCTTGAGCTCCCTACGGTCTTTTCTAGAATGGACTTGATTTCACGGTTTGAGACTTCCACTTGCCCACTAGTTTGGGGATGATAGGGAGTTGCAATCTTGTGGAAGATCCCATATTTATGGAGCATGACCTCTAAATGCTTTTCTTTGAAGTGAGTTCCATTGTCACTTATGACGGTTCTAGGAGTTCCAAACCTAGGAAATATCACCTTCTTGAAAAGCTTTGAAACCACTTTGGCATCACAAGTAGGGGAGGCTATGGCTTCTACCCATTTTGAAACATAATCAACTGCCACAAGGATGTATTTGTTTCCATACGAGGATGGGAAAGGTCCCATGAAATCGATGCCCCAAACATCGAAAATTTCAATCTCAAGAATGCCCATTTGGGGCATTTCATCCCTCCTAGAAATATTTCCAGTCCTTTGACATGGATCACAAGCTTTTACAAATTCATAAGCATCCTTGAACAAGCTAGGCCAATAGAATCCACATTGTAGCACTTTAGATGCGGTTTTGGAAGAAGATCCATGGCCACCATAAGGGGAAGAATGGCACCTCTCAAGTATTCTCTCTTGGTCATCCTCGGGGATACACACTCTATAAATCCCATCCACACAAAGCCTATATAGATAGGGGTCATCCCAATAGTAGCGGTTGGAGTCATAGAGGAATTTCTTCCGTTGATTGTAGCTTAGGTCCTCGGGTATAACTCCGCAAGCATGGTAGTTTACTAGGTCTGCATACCATGGGGCTTGGGACGTGTCTAGACTTAGCAAATACTCCCCTACAAATGAATCTTCAATGGGGGCATCTAAGGAGTTCATTGGGTTCATTGGCTCTAATCTAGACAAGTGATCCGCTACTACGTTCTCCACACCCTTCTTATCTTTGATCTCTATATCAAACATCTTGGAGAAGGAGTACCCATCTAATTAGCCTAGGCTTGGCTTCCTTTTTGGACACAAGGTACTTGATAGCCGCATGATCGGTATACACTATTGTCTTTGATCCTACAAGGTATTGCCTGAATTTTTCAAAGGCATACACTATGGCTAACATCTCCTTCTCCGTGGTTGAGTAGTTTTCTTGGGTAGGATCTAAGGCTTTGCTAATGTAGTAGATGACATGAAGCTTCTTCTCCACTCTTTGTCCTAACACCGCTCCAATAGCGGTGTCACTAGCATCACACATCATCTCAAAAGGCAAGTTCCAATCCGGTGGTTGGATGATCGGGGCACTAACCAAAGCCATTTTAGAGTTTCGAAAGCTTTCAAGCAAGATCCATCAAAATTGAACTCTACTTCATTGCATAGGAGGTTAGTGAGGGGTTTGGCTATCTTAGAAAAATCCTTGATAAACCTACGTAAAAACCCGCATGCCCTAGGAAGCTCCTTATTCCTTTCACATCCCGTGGTGGAGGAAGTTTCTCTATCACTTCAATTTTAGCTTTATCAACTTCAATCCCTCTTTTTGACACCCGATGCCCTAGAACAATGCCTCTCTTACCATAAAATGGCATTTCTCCCAGTTAAGAACAAGATCAACTTCAATGCACCTTGCCAAAACCTTAGCAAGGTTACTCAAGCAATCATCAAAGGAGTACCCATGGACTGAAAAATCATCCATGAATACTTCCATTGACTTTTCTAAAAATTCAGAAAAAATAGCCATCATGCATCTTTGAAAAGTACCCGGCGCATTACACAATCCAAAAGGCATCCTCCTATAAGCAAATGTGCCATAAGGGCATGTGAAAGTTGTTTTCTCTTGATCATCCGGGTGGATTGGGATTTGGAAAAATCCACTATATCCATCTAGGAAACAAAAATACTCGTGTCCCGATAACCTTTCTAGCATTTGATCTATGAAAGGTATCGGGAAGTGATCTTTCTTAGTAGCCTTATTGAGTTTCCTATAGTCCACACACATTCTCCACCCGGTTACCAAACGGGTGGGGATCAATTCATGCTTATCATTTTGAATTACGGTTAAACCTCCCTTTTTAGGTACTACGTGAATGGGACTAACCCATTCCGAATCGGGGATAGCATAAATGATCCCCGCTTCCCTAAGTTTTGTTACTTCCTTTAGGACTACTTCCCCTAGCTTAGGATTTAAACGTCTAAGAAATTCACGGCTAGGTTTAGCATTCTCTTCTAACCTAATCCTATGCATGCAAATTTGTGGGCTAATTCCCTTCAAATCATCAATAGAATGTCCAATAGCACCACTATACATTTTCAGCACATGCAACAATTTACAAGTTCTTCCTCATTCAAAGAAGCTTCAACAATCACCGGAAGTCTCATTGGGTCCTAAGAATTCATACCTTAGATTTGGTGGAAGTTGTTTCAACTCCACACCAAATTCCTTACCTTTCTCCTCCTTGACTTTCCTCTTCAAGTGTTGCCTCTTTGAAGGCATCCTCATCCTCATCAAGTGACATTAATGACGCAAATGACTCACTAGGCTCATCTTGCCTTAACAACTCAAACTCAAAAGCGGTTAAATCATCAAATGAAGAGAAAACATCACAAGAATCAAATGCCTCAATCATATGACATCCCATAGAGTTGCTAGGTGAGTTTAACATTTTTCTTAAGTGAAATTTTATTTTCTCACACCCTAGGTTCAACTCTATAGTCCTTCACCACAATCTATCACGGCTTTCACCGTATTTAAGAAAGGCCTTCCTAGGATTATTGGGATCTCATGCTCCTCATCCATTTCCAACACATAAAAGTCTACGGGAACAAGGAATTTCCCGACTCTAATGGGTACATCCTCTAGTATACCCTTAGGTAATCTAGAAGATCTATCCGCTAGGCGTAGACTAATGGATGTAGGAGTAAGATCTCCCATGTCAAGCTTTTTAAACAATGAAAATGGCATTAAAGATATGCTTGCTCCTAGGTCACACAATGCACTAGCTATGTTTATATCACCAATATCAATAGGAATAGAGAAAGAACCATGATCATGAGACTTCCTAAGCATGTTTTGTTGAATAATTGCACTACAATTTGCATCTAAAGCAACATGATCAATTTCACACATTTCACGCCTATGTGATATAATATCTTTCAAAAACTTTGCATAATTAGGCATTTGTGTTAATACCTCGGTGAAGGGGATGGTCACTTGGAGCTTCCTTATCATATCTCCAAATCTCTTGAAGTGTGCATCCTCCTTCTTTTTCCTTAGCCTTTGTGGGAAGGGCACTTGAGGAATGTACGGTGGAAGTTCTTGTGTGCCTTCACTTTCTTTGGGAGCTTTAGAGGCTTGAGCATCTCCATCTTTCTCGGTTATTGGCTCTTCATTGGCTTTTTGGTTAGTGGGAACTTGAGCTTCATCCTCGGTTGGGGTTCCTCTAAGACCTTCCCGCTCTTCAAGGTTATTGCGTTGATAGTTTCGGATGAATTTACGTCCGGTTGGGAAGGTAACTTGCCTTGATACCTTGAGGAGGAGGAGGTTTGTTGTGCCAATTGGGTCTCGAGCATCTTATTATGCGCTTGAAGTTGATCAAATTTTTGCTCAAACTTGTGCTCTAACCTTTGTATCATGAGTTGAGTGTCCTTTTGTTGTTGAGCATATAAGAGTTGGGTGTCCTTTTGTTGTTGAGCTTGGGTGGCCGCCATTTGAGCCATCAAAGCTACTAGAGGGTCTTCATTCGGAGGAGGAGGAGGAGTGTCCTCTTGTCTAGGTGCATACCCTTGGTGTTGAGAGCTACTTCCTTGGAATTCTCTTCTTGGATAAGTTCCACTCCCTTGTTGATTACTTCTTTGTTGAGGAGGAACATAGCTTGATGGATTCTTAGCTTGGAATGTGCTTTGAGAAGCCCTTTGATCATTTGAGTATGGAGTTTCCTTTGGTATGCTTGATCTCATAAAACCGCACTTGTTGGTTAGGATTTCTAGGTTGGTAGTGGGTTGGGTTAGGGGCATAGGCTTTATCTTGGTTTCGGTTTATGTAGCTAATCTCCTCAATTTCCTCATTCTTGGAGGGACAAGAGTTCTCTTCATGAGATGGACTTGAGCATACTCTACAAACTTGGTGCACTTCCCTCCTTTTGTTCACATTCAAATTCCCAATAGATTGAGCAATGATTCACCGTTTGGCTAGGGAATTGAAGTCTTCCTTTGTGACACCTTTGTTTGGGTAATACCTCTCCGTTTCTTGAGGTGATTCCTTTCACCTCCCCATTGATGAGAGTTCCTAGCAAGTTTC
The DNA here is from genome assembly GCA_006409495.1 of Sedum album. Lineage (NCBI taxonomy): Eukaryota > Viridiplantae > Streptophyta > Magnoliopsida > Saxifragales > Crassulaceae > Sedum > Sedum album. The sequence goes on from QZGG01002674.1 coordinate 29,351, forward strand.
TCGATGATCTTGAACCCATCCGTGGCCGTTAATCCATGATTCCACCACCGCTAGCTTGATCCATCAAGTTCCTTCCCTCTTGCTCCATTCCATCATAGAAACTTTGCATCAATTGCCACTTGTTAAACCCATGATGAGGGCAATCTCTTTGTAATTCCTTGAAACGCTCAAATGCCTCATAAAAACTCTCATCATCCATTTGTGCAAATTGATTGATCTTATCCCGAATCTTCTTAGTCTTGGCGGGAGGGAAATATTGCATTAGGAAAGCTTGGGCAAGCTCATCCCATGTCCGAAAGGTATTTGGCTCGTGGCTCATGAGCCAATCCCTTGCCTTTCCACTCAATGAGAACGGGAAGACTTTCATGTAGACGCATTCTTGTCTCACCCCGGGCACCTTGTACGTGCGACATAATTCCGTAAATTGAGCTAGGTGAGAATTTGGGTTCCCATACCCATCAAATTGATTAGCCGAGACCATGTGGAGGAGAGCCGACTTACCTCAAATTCATATTCCTCGCCCTCGGGCATATAAATGGGAGAGCCATAGTATCCTACGGTTGGAGCAATGTAGTCCCAACCGGTCTTTCTTCATCCTCATGAGGGTTTGGTTGGTTTCTCGGTAGGGTCTAGGCACTTGAGGTCTTGGTTCATTTTGGTGTGGTGGAGGAGGTGGGTTATTCCTTGGTGGAGGTCTAGGAGGTGGATGTTCCATGTTATCCGCGGGATTCATGTCAAGAACTACTTCTAGGTTTCTAATGGGGATGGTTGGTTGAGGTATTGTGGGTGAAGGCGTAGGGGGATGAGGAGGTTGGTCACTACTAGATGATGAACCCTTGTCTTTTTTCGGTCTCCCTCTTCCTCTTGATTGCATTCAATCTCCTACAAGTAGTCAAGGAAAACTTAGTAGGAACAAGAGATAGGCAAGAACAAGAAAATCAAGACAAGCTATCACAACTAGAGCAAAAACAAACAAGAAGTGAACTAGATATCCTAAGTAACTTAAACTAGCAACTAGTTAAAAAGCATCCCCGGCAACGGCGCCATTTTGACGTTTAGTTTTTAGGGTATCCTAATCACAAGTCAAACACAATTTATATTTCTAGGGTGACCTAGAGTCGAACCCAAGAGATGCTACAAACTAATTAACTAGGATGCACTACTTAGTTATCTAAAAGGATTTGGGGGATTTGGTTTTAAAGTTTTGTTGGTTCAATCAAACTAAGCTAAACGATTTAGATAACAATCAATAAAATGATTTAGGGATTCAATCCTCCTTAGGCTAGGCAAATTTCCATGCAAACAATGTTAAGATTTCTTATGAATGAACTTAGTTAATTTCCCTAGGTTATCCTTAACCCCTTAACCAATTTCAACCGTCGTTCCATCATTGGTTAGGGACTAGGTAAGTGACACGGTTCTCAAACCATCGCTCTATTGAACCGTGTATCTCCTATGTCCCATAATCTCAACCCATCGGTCTATTGATCGGTAACATAGGAGTTTTCAAAATAAAACCCATCTACATAATCATACATCATCATCATGCATGTAAGATCACATAAAATTCATGAAATGGATAGTGAACATCACAACATCAATCATCATTGAATGAAACAATGTCACATTAGATAAGATGGTGGACTAGGCATTTCATCAAACACTTAGAGCACATCAAATAATAAAATATCCATTTCATAAGGGAATCAACTAAACTTCATTCAATATGCAAAAATAGTTGTTTACATAGTAAAACCTAGCCTAAGGGATCATGAGATCCCCAAACCTAGCACTACTCACACCTCATACTAAAAATGAAAGCAACAACAATAAAAATGTTTGAAAACATGAAATAAATGCAAACTAGAGTTGTGTAGGAGATGTGGATGCTTGATCTTCACTCCAAGTCTTCAATCCTCCAAATAGCACTTGATCTTCAAAAATCGAATTTTAGGGTTTTAGAGTCGAGTTCCGAAGTCAAGCCCCCATCTCGAAATGGTCAAACAGTTTATATGGCTCGAGGTCCTCTCCCTAGCAAAAATGCACCGGCCGAGCAAGACATTTGTGGGAGACTCTGCTCGGCCGAGCAGATGTTCCTCTGGCCGAGCAAGACATACGTGGAGCAGTTTGAGTCCTCGGCTGGTCAAATTCTGCTCGGCGAGTTGATTTTGGTCAGCCCGAGCAGAATTCTGCTCGGCCCGATGAAAATTCTCTGAACATCCTTGTATCAATCCTTGCTAACTCCTAGGCCGAGCAGAAAAGTCCTCGGGCGAGCAGATCTTTTCAGGTGTGATCCCCTGCTCCGGTCGGCCGAGCAACTTTGCTTGAGTAACTCTGCTCGGCCGAGCAGATCACTGCTCTGCTCGGTTGGCTTCTTGCACTTGCTCGTCTGGACTTCATCTTTACTCGGGAGAGCAGAATCAACTTTAGGCAACTTGACTTGTAATTTCATCCATTTTGCTCCATCTTGTGCTTTGTACTCTCTTTGATAAGGTTTGAATAAAATCTGCATTAAACACACAAAAGAGTATCAAATTCTTCACAAAATAATCGAAAACTATTAAGAGTTAAGCATAGGAAGTGTACAAATACTAGCGTATTTGCACACTTATCACCAAACCTACCAAAAAGAAGAACAGAGGGACGCTCATTTGAGATTGGCTACTATTTGTGAACCTGAGACCTAGGTAAAGTACCGTTGGATCAATTTCAACGGTCAAAAATCTTGCTTTTCCGTTTTTGTCTTTTTTGAAAAAAATCAAAGTGCACAAACACCGGTCACAAATGTGCACACAATTAATATAAGTGATTTAAAGGGACTTGCACTCAAAAAAAATAATGATCAACTGCATGTATTTATTGTGATTAATAAACATGTTGTCCACCGGATCTTCCTCACCGATTTACCGATCAATAATTAGTCAAGGGACCACTCATCGGGGGCAGCTCAGCTAATAATTAGGGCAGCAGCAGCTTTTATCTAATTGTAATGTTGAAAAGATTGTTCGGAGATCAACGATTTAGATTGTATCTGCCAAAGTTTTAAATTTTTTCTCTTTTTACTTTTATTTTCCTTCCTCTACCAATCTATAAAATTTTACTTTCCATAAAAAAGTTTGTACACCAAAAATTTCCCTCTATGATAAACAATATAAATTCATAAAATATAAATTTATGAGAATAAATCAAAACGATTAATCAAATCGTATTGAATTGGGTTTATTATACTTGATATCTAATTGTTGGATTAAATTGAAAGTATTATATTTGAATATATTAAATCTAAATGATGAAATTTAAATATCAAAATAAATCAATTAAATCCTAATAACATGCTAAACCTATGGATTAAATTTGAATTCTTCAAATTTTTATGCATGTACTCCAAACCTAAATTCTATGCCCAAATCTTAATGTTTAAGGATTTAGGGTAAATGATCAAGCATATATTAGACACTCTAAACCCAAACTCCAAACCCTTTAACTATATTCCAAACTCCAAACCCCAAACCCCAAACCCTATACACAAAATTTCCTTATTATCCATTTTTCTTTATCAGACACTTTCCTGCTAATTAATTTTAATTATTGAATCATTGCGGTTATATAAGATTTTTGGATATTGATTATAATGAGTTATATATTAATATCAAAAGTACACAATTTAGTTATACTCAACTATGATTAGTTTCTAGAAGGACAATTAATTAATGTGGAAATATAGCGACAACATCTCAACCGTTAATTCATTAATCCAACAATTGATATTAAACGTAATTTTAATTAATTTAGTATTCAATTAGCAAAATATATGCGGCAATAATTATAAAGGTGATGCAATTTTCAATATACAGGTGGTTCCATGAAATATGACCTATTATACAAGTAGTCATTTGTAATTAATCCCTAAACCCAAACCCCAAACCTTTTTCATTTTTCATTCACTTTTGTTATTCCTTTTCATTTTTATTCATTAGTCCCCTCCTCATTTTCCCCCTCTTTTTTATTCCATTAAAATTTCCCTAACCCAATTTTGTATTCTTGTCACACATTTTCCTCCTCATTTTCACTCCTCATGGTTTCACATTAAATGTACACAACTTTCGCAACATACCAAACCCACGTATGTCGTTGCGTTACGAGAAACATCATACACCTCATCACCATCCACCATTAACCACTTGTACAATTTTTCAAGTTGACGTTGGAAAGTCAAACAGTTTTGCTGTATTTGGTTGCACATATAAATCTTGAGGTTGCTTGTATGTATGTTGCTTTAGCTTTCTTATTCGAATATTCTGCAACATATATTTATTGTTGCGTTACTTTATGTTCCAAAAGTGATCTAAGACAACACGTCATCTAATGCAACATGTATTAATGTTGCAACAAGTTTATGCAACATAATCGTTTGCAACATTAAAGTCGCCATGTTGCAAAAGTGATGAAAATGTCGTAGTGAGACATT
>QZGG01002675.1:0-30700 GCA_006409495.1 Sedum album
AGGAATTCTCTAAAATTTATTCATCATCACTAGAGTTGCACATCCGATCTGACCCGAACCGGATTAGATCGAAAATATATTGGAAATATTGGATATATTGGATAAAGATCGGATCGGACCGAAACTATATGGTCTGGGTCAAATCTGGTCTAGGTCAGCCAAAAATCCGATTTCTATATTTTTGAATTTACGTTTTAATTTTAAGTATAAAATTAATATTATATTTTTTCTGCATAAGAATTTGACAGAGAAGACAAATTAGATTAGTGGAATAAATTTAGGTTCACAATCATTAGATCATGGGATTGATTTTGGACTTGTGATTAATTTTAAAATATATTATTTATTTAGTATTATAAATAATCGGGTATGGACTGGGACAAACCCGAAACTCAAATTTTTCATAATTAATGATCCGAGGACCGACCTGATATCAGTTTGGGTTAATTTTGTGCTTCACTAATGATTGTACAATAATTATCTGAATGTTGAACACTGTAATATCATCTGTATGCCAATGCCACGTGATAATTCAAACTAGTTGCATTATTTACTAATAGGAAAAGGTTCAAGAAGCATCAATAAATTTATATGAAACAAAATGACATTATCTCAACCGTTGATTTCTATCAATCCAACGGTTAATATTGATAATCGTCACTCACCAACAGCCCCGTGTCTTTTTAGTAATTCATTATAAATTTAATTAAAAGTAATTTTTAATTTCAACCAGTAGATTGATCTACACCAATAATTGAGATTGAGTCTCTAAGTCTCACACAAATTTAACGTCCTTCTGAAACTCAATCCTTTACCAATATTATATATATAAGCCCAAGATATCGAAAAATCAAGAATATTCTTGTTGGTGAGATCCGATTTTGTAAAATAATTACAACTAAGCTATAATATTAATTGCCGTGATTTTTTACCTATAATATTAATTTCAAATTATTTTCAAAACGCAACCTAATACCGGTCAACTCTCCCTTTAATTTCAAAACTTGACTGAGAGTATCTACTCCCTCCGTCCTAATTTGAGTGACCCATTTGAGAACTTTCACGGTTTTTAAGAAAATTGAAAAATGTGAGATAAAAAGTAAGAAAGAGAATGAGTGAGATAAAAAATATGAAAGAGAGTGTAAATGTATAGGTAAAAAAGTTTCTATTTTAGGAAATGGGAAGATCATTTTGGGACATCCAAAAAGGAAATGAGACACTCATAATGGGACGGAGGGAGTAACACGTAGAGGAAAAGGAAACATATTTTCCATTCAAAACACAACACGTGTCCAAGCCATTCCAGCCGGCAAGCACACCTGTTCTAAATATGGACACACATACACAGACTGACATCATCGATAACACTCATTCACGTACAAAACGCTGCGTTTCAATGGCGTGTCTCTGTACGATACCCCGGCTTCCTGGCCGTGGCCCACTATCTGGATTAAGTCGACCTGCTTTTGTAATGACAAACACAAAATCCTACTGTAATACTTCCTCCGTCCCATAAAATTTATCTACTTTTTAATTATTCGTGAGGTATAAAATAATTAAAGTGGACAAACATAGTGTGACAGAGGAAGTAAAGATTAAGAGAAGCCTAATACCACCAGTTGGTACGGCCCAAAAATTAATGAATCTTTGTTTTTAATACTTTTTACACGGCTCATTTTAGAGTATTTTGCTAAATTCAAAAAAATGATCAAAATATCTTCTCACTTGTCGTCCATCTGCAGCACCTATCATCACGTGTCGCCATCCGAAAGATCGGTAAGCACCCATTCTCGTGTCAAACCTCTTAATGTTTTTTTTTGATATAAAAACCTCTTAATGTTAAAGTATGTTAAGTGTATATACCATTTCATTACTTATAAGTTGTAAGTGTTAGTCATTGTAACTTTAAAATAGTGAGCTCAGAGGCAAATGTTTTGTAATAATAAATTCACAATATTTTTTTTCCTAATTTTGTTTAAGTTATTGTCTAATTTTGTTTATTTAAATTAGTATCATGCGCTTTATAATAAGTGGAAAAACGATCTATTATAAATTTTTGGAAGAGGTTTTAGGAAGACAATTAAGAAGAGATTCTATAAAGACAATTAAGGTTTTCTTAGATAAAGGACATCAGAGCAACAATTGATTTTTGTCGATCCAAAAGTTGATATTGATAATTGTCAATTTCAACAGTCCGTGTATTTTATTACCACTTATTTTATTTAAAATTAGCAATCAAAACCAATCATCGAGATAATGTATTCATATCACCCATAAGAGCAACTCCAACCCTACTATGTAACGTAGTTTATTAAATAAAAAATCCTAGTTGGCATCCAATTATACATATCATTTACAAAACCCCTCCTTCAATGCAACCACCATATTGTGTAAAAATTTACAGATTCTCATGGTTTTTTACCATGAGAATCTTCCATAAAGCACTCCCCACCATAGTATTTTGTACCATAAAAATTTACCATGAGTGATGGTAAAAAAACCATGCACTCCCACCAAGGGTTTTGCATGATTTTTTTACCATCATTTGGACCATCCCATGATAAACTTCAAAAAAACCTTTCCATGAGAAGAATTTGATAGTTTACCATGAGCTTTGAAACCCATACCCAGTATAATTCTCTAACCAAACTCAACATTTACCAATATTTTACTAATAAATATATTTTAATTTAATTATATTTGAAAATCTAGATGATAATTTAATTAAAAATTAAATCTTATTATTTAATTTTTTATTGTCTATAAATAGGAATCCATAACTTTACTTTCTATACAAATCTCAAAATTAAAAATCTCTACCCATCAATCTCTAATTTACAAAATGAACCCGACCAATGTGAATATAAATAATTATATATTAAATAGACTCCTAATATGAATTTGTATTTTTTTGTAAATATTTTAGTTACAAGTATTTTATTAGTAATTATGTATTAAATATAAATAAGAATGTGAATAGTTAATTATTATTTAATTATATTTGTGATGTATGAGTGAGATGGATGGTAAAAAAATCATTGATCCTGATGGGGGTACACAAACACAAGATAGAAAAAACCATGAATGATGGAAAAATGTGAGAAGACGAGAGAGAAAATAGATGAGAGAGAAGGATGGTAAGATTTTTTTGATCATGGTGAGGGATGCTCACCCTTCACCATGATAAAAAAATATACCATCCCTATCTCTCTTAATTTTATCTCTCATTAAATCATGATTCATGGTAAAAAAGATCATGAACATCCCCGCCATGATTCACAAGAAAAAACCTTCATTTTCTTTTCAAACCCATCAATTAACAAATAAAATTATTCAAAATATATCAAAATGGGTGTCCATTTGTTACTTAAAAAATTAAGTTAAATGGTACTCCCTCTGTCCCTCAATGTTTGTCCACTTTTCTTTTTTGGCGTCCCTTAATGTTTGTCCACTTTCAATCATTCTCAACCACACGCTTTATCTTTTCATCCATATTTATATAAACAAATCATTCACAACCACACATTATCTACTTTTTCGTTCTTAAAAACCGTGAAATACTTACTTTTGGACAAACAATTGGGGATGGAGGGAGTATATTTTTTTAAATCAAATTTTTGTAATTTTTAAGATGCAATCATTATAATATCTAGGGTTAATTTCAAAAAAGGGTCCTGGACTATCGTCCAATTTCATTTAGCGTATCGGACTATCCGAATTTTCAAATTTGAGGTCCGAACTTTCCCAATTTTCAAATTGAGGTCCGGACTATCCCAATTTTCAAATAAAGGTCCTAATTTTTAAATAGAGTGTTAGACTATCTCAATTTTCAATTTGAAGACAGTATTATATTGAAGAAAAATTCAAATAATTTAGATTATTTAACAACAACATTTAAAATATTAATTTAAATTTATTTTATATAATTATATAATTTATTTTAACTCTTTTTAATGGATGGTTTACCAAAGGCCTTTTTGGTAAGCTGATATGAACAAAAAGTTCTGACACAATACACGTGGCATGTTTTGATTGGTTTAGTTCTCATGGTAGATTCTCAAATTCTACCATGAGATGGTTTTTTTCATGAAAAACCATGAAAAAAAACCATGAGCAAAAACCATACGATGAGCAAAAAACCATGCAAAAAACCATGGTGGGATGCATGGTATTTTGTACCATCCCTTAGGGCATCTACAGCAGGAATGAAAGTAGGATGTCCTACCTGGGATTCTAGGACGTCCGACAACAATTTCGTGTGTAGCGCAATGATCGACATCAGGGTTCCGAGGACGTGCGATGTGGCGTGCTGATTGAGGATAGAGGCGAGGACGACCGATTCAGTTGGATTTAGGATTTAAAATTGCAAGTGATTGATCACGTGATTATTTAATTTTATTTTCAGCCCATTTATATGGCCCAACACCAAATTAACATGTCTCATTTAGCCCATGACGGATTTCAACAGTAATAGGAAATGATGTATATAAAATGTGAAAAAAGTATTTGAAATATATTATTTTTATTATGAACAGTAATAGGACATCCTCTAATAGGATGTTGCGATGTGCAAATCCTTTAAAATGCTGTCACTATATGACAGGACGTCCTCGTAGAGAACTTCCTTTAAGAGATAAAAAGTTCTCTACGGGTGTTGATTTAAAAAATACAACATTTAACTTAACTCTTTTAATTCTATAAATGGATATCCATTTTGATATATTTTGATATATTTATGAATAATTTTATTTGTTAATTGATGGGTTTGAGGAGAAAATGATGAGTTTTTTGCGAATCATGTCGGGATGTCCGTGATCTTTTTTACCATGAATCATGATTTGATGATAAATAAAACTAAAGAGAGATATGGATGGAAGATTTTTTTAGCACGGTGAAGGATGCTCTTTGTAAACACCTCTATATTTGTTAGTCAACATCTCTTCTCTATCTTCAATTTTCATTCCATTTCATTCTTTTTGACTTTATTTTCAATGTATACATAAGCAGGGGTTGTATCATGTGGATTCATCTATTTTGGTGGACTCATAAACCCCTTTTGCATCCGTTGATTGCATTTTTTCAATGCACAAGATTGTGCCAACATACTAATGAGACATGTGAGTTTCACATGACATGCACATGACAAGTGCAATGACATGATGCAATCTGGTGCATTGAAAAAATGCAATCAACAAATACAAAGAGGGGTTTATGAGTCCATCAAAATAGATGGATCCACATGATATGTTCCCTACATAAGCATTATAAAGAACCTCATTGGAGCTACATATATTTTACACTATCTAAATTATATATATCATATATATATTTATGTTTATTATACATATCATCATTGGAGATGCTCTATAAAATTAGTTCAGTTCGCAAATGGTGGAACCATAAGTGCCAACACTATAGTCAATTTGAATTCGATTCTTAAAGTTCCTTGCATCTTAGTCTCAAGTTTGAGAATTGTCTAATTTCCGAGCAATGTATAAATAAATTAAAATTTTAGTCATGAAAGGGTGATTTCATAACTGTCAATTCAACGCAAATAAAAAAGTCCTAACGCGGATAGATAATCGTACTTAATAAAATAAAAAAAATAAAAAAATGGTACTTAATACGATCGTCTCGTCATCAGAGCCTTTTCCACAATTCAACTGCCCACTTCCCATCGCGATCTCCGCCGCCGCCATCGTCGTCTTTTCATCGACGAAGCTCATACCGGCAAAAAGACGATCTGGAGGCCGATTCCTCTGTGATTCTGCCTTGACCCTTTGTGAATTTTATATTTGGTTGATTGATAGATTGTTGTTGTTTAGATTAGAATTGTGTTGATGGCAAGCGCGGCAATATTCTCGTCGATTAGGAGACGGAGGTCGCCGTCGCTCGAGGCGTTTCTTGCGCCGGTGGATTTGGGAGAGGAGGCGTTAGTGCAAACCCTAGAAATGTTAGGTAAGGATTTGCTGTCATATGGTTTGAGTAAATCGTTGTTGTTTCAGAGGAAGAATTCGCGGTTTTTGATTAGGCAAGTTGAAGTGTTTACTTTCTTGTTGGAGGATTTGAGGGATTTTGGGACAGGAAGGTGGTCTAATTCCGTTGGACTGTGTTTGAAGGAGCTTCATTTGTTGTTGTACAGGTCGAAGATATTACTTGATTATTGCGTGCAGTCGAGTAAGTTGTGGTTGTTGTTGCAGAATCAGTCAGTTTCTAGTTATTTCCATGATTTGAATCAGGAGATATTAACCTTGTTGGATGTTTTTCCGTTGGGTGAGGTTGAGGCTTCTGTGGATTTGAAGGAGCAGCTTAGATTGATAAAGAAGCAGGCGAGGAGATTGGAGTTGTTTGTTGATAATCGTGATGAGATGTTAAGGCTGCGATTTTACTCTTTTCTTGATTTGTTGGATAAAAGGATGGTGCCTGATAGAAATGATTTGAAGCGATTCTTTGTGGATGATTTGGGTATTGAGGATGTGACAAGTTGTGTGAGCGAGATTGAGTTTTTAGAGGAGCAGATATATCATCACGAGGGAGAGATGGAGCCGACTAGTTCCGTGCTTAATGGATTTGTTGCGCTCGTGAGGTATGCAAGGTTTTTACTATTTGGGTTTGGGGAAGATGATATGCAATTGCAAACTAGGGTTGGGCGTCATAGGAAGATGAAGGTTGGGGTAATGTCCAAAGAGATTGCGGATACTTTTTTAACGGTTCCAAAGGACTTTTGCTGCCCAATATCTTTGGATTTAATGGAAGATCCTGTGATAATATGTACAGGGCAGAGTTATGATCGAGCTTATATTACTAGATGGATGGAAGGACATTCTACATGCCCAAAATCAGGACAAATGCTGACTCATACTCGTGTGGTTCCTAATCGAGCGCTAAGGAATCTGATTATCCAGTGGTGCACTGCTCATGGTATTTCTGTTGAATGTCCAGAAACAAGTAGCCATGTGGAAACTTTTGCTCCCGCTTTGCCTACAAAGGCTGCTATTGAAGCTAACAAAGCAACGACAGCTCTTCTCATTCATCAGCTGGCTAGTGGCTCTCAAGGGGCCCAGGCTTTAGCTGCCCTTGAGATAAGATTGTTAGCTAAGATTGGTAAAGAAAACCGAGCAATCATTGCAGAGGCTGGGGCAATTCATCATTTAAGGAAGCTTCTTCCATCTTCAGACATGGTCGCTCAAGAAAACGCGGTGACAGCTGTGCTCAATTTATCCATATATGAAAAGAATAAGAGCAAAATTATGGATGAGGAAGGCTGTTTGGAATCAATAGTTGACGTTTTGAGGTTTGGATTGACGACTGAGTCAAGAGAAAATGCTGCAGCCACATTGTTCAGTCTGTCAGCAGTTCATGACTACAAGAAGAAAATAGCCTATGAAAGAGGTGCAATCCAAGCTTTAGCATTGCTATTAAAAGAAGGAACCCTGAGAGGGAAGAAAGACGCTGTAACAGCTCTTTTCAACCTTTCCACCCACTCAGAAAATTGTACGAGAATGATAGAGGCTGGAGGAGTGCAAGCACTTGTAGGAGCTCTCGGGGTAGATGGTGTGGAAGAAGAGGCGGCTGGTGCCTTGGCATTAATAGTCAGACAACAAATGGGAGCCCAGGCAGTTGCTCAAGAAGAATTAGCTGTGACGGGTTTAACAGGAATGATGCGATCAGGGAGTGCACGGGGGAAAGAAAATGCAGTTGTAGTGCTGCTTGAATTATGCCGATCTGGTGGGGCTGCAGCAACTCAAAGAGTGGTTACTGTTCCAGCCATGGCAACCTTGGTAGAATCATTATTATTCACAGGCACAAAGCGTGCCAGAAGGAAGGCAGCTTCACTAGCTAGAGTCTTCCTCAAGAATGAAAACGCAAGCTTGCATTTTACCGGGGTGGGCATTGGTTACTCAATTTTACAAAACTCCGTGCCAACTAGGGATGCAATGTACCCTACTGCGGACGTGGATTCAAATTCAACATTCACTTCAGACGTCAACATGCCCATGCCAATCTCACTTCCCTTGTAATCTGTATAGACTCTCATCTAATCTGTACATGCCTTTTTGCACAATATTTTTGTCGGGGCAATATGGAATCAATATACAGGTATATTTACTTTCACAAATAAGGTTCAGTTCATTCAAATATGAATGATGAAAAGCTATTCAAAGGAGCCATAAGCATGTCTGGTGACTTTCTGCAAGTGCTTCAATCTTTGCATCTTTTTAACGTGGGTATTCAGTCTGGTGCTGTCCATGATTGCCTTATTCTACTACTAGTGCTTGTCTCATGGCCCTGTAATCAATTATAATCGTAGTAGGAACACATGAATACAATCATCAGAAAGGGGTATGATCATATCCTATGATCTATGATGACCTGATCTTGTCTGTTTATATATTTGAAGTTGATGAACTTGGTCTCAGGGGCACATAGAATATCCTTGGGCCACATTGCAGTGGGTGCCCAATTTCCAATCTCTCAGGCTAATTTCACAACCTCAATAGCTAGTTAGCTACTAGGCTGCTACCTTACCACGTTGCGGATTATGCTCCTAACTGCTAGAGTCTGAACTTCTACACCATGAGACAATGGCCAAAGATGTTGCAAATTCAGAATCCCACTGTCACTCAAAACTGGGACATATAGAGACTGGAGGAGTTGAATCTCTTTAAGCAACACTGGATGATGAAATGATCAAAGAGTTGAAAAGCCTTGTGGTTCAAGTTTTTAACGCGAAGAACACACATGCAAGCTAAGCTCTATAAATAGTAAACATAAGAAGTCCTTATTAGTGTTGCCTACTAGGCTGCACCATAGAGGAGTTCTGAATTTCACTAGGCCAGAATCCTATCATCCAAAACCCAAAAGAGATGTAGAGATTTATCTTCCATTCAGTAGTAATAAATAAGTTAGGTTCTTATTGGGTTATAGGTTAATTTTCATTATATCCTATACTGAAGTTTTACTTAGAATTATAGTTGAGTAAGGATCAGGTGAAAAACATCTTTTGGTTATAAAATACAAAGAGATCTCAACCGTTAAATATTCAGATCGGACGGCTATTAATTTGGGGGTCTAAATATAATTAATTGAACACTAAATACGAGATTTTGATTTCAAAAACTCAGTAAGGGTAGAATAGTCTACAAAAACCCAAAAATCAAGCGGTTTTGATTTTTTTCTTCCGTAAATCACTCTCCCCGTATAATCCTCGTTTCCGATTTTGAGCTTTCGATTTGCATAATCGAAGAACACGACCGTAGTTGCTTATGCTGCCGAATTCGAGGTACGTCGTCTAGAAGCTCCAAATTTAATTCGTTTTGTAGATCTGAAACCCTAATTGCAATCGGTTGTCTCAAGTAGTGGACATTTACTTCGGTGTCGGGTACATGATTTGAGTGTCGTTTACTATCGCAGGTCTGCGAAAATTCCCAGCATGACTCCACGAAGATTTGGGGGAAAATATGGTAATCAACTTACTCTTAACGTTTGTGGTGCGTGTTTCATTAAGTATGTCAGATTCATTAATCATAGTAGTGTAATTCATGTATCATGTATGTAGACATACAGGGTATCACATTTTAGTTGATACACGATTCAGTAAATGACCCCCTGTGATTCATGAATCATGTTGAAGCAAATCATGAATCATATACGGAATTGTGTGTGAGATCATCCTTATTTATATTTTGTTTATGTGTGAACTATTTGTACATGTCTGTTGTAATTGGTTCTTATTGTGTTATCACTTAGCGTAAGAGCATTTGTTAGTACACGATTCATTAACTGACCCCGTGTGATTCATGAATCATACTATGTCAGATCATGAATCATATGTTGAATCTTATATTATGTTCTGGTTTATAATTCTTAACATGCAGAAAAATTGTGACACATTTGTTTATTCTTGTTTTTATAAGAGTAAAAGGGGGAGACAGACTGTTAGTGACAAAAACAAGCTGACCATCGTCTCAATCTCACTCATTAGAGATATACGAGATACGTATTTTGAAGCGAATGAATCACCAAGTTTGTGTACATTGATCTCATGTAATATTAATTAGAATTTCATACGATATATGTTCACTGATATTCTTGTTGTAACAAAATGTTGGTTGATGGATTCCTGAGTACTGTTGTCCATTTTAGATTTCATCTCACCTGAAATAAACCAATTTATTAGAGTAAAAAATAAGGTTTTAGTATTACACTTTTATGATTCATGATTTGCTACCATATGATTCATGAATCAAATATATGTAAATGTTGACTTTGCACTAACATTGTTCAGATTACGTTTACTTTCGATATTTAAATTAGATACGAACATCATTATAAGAATAATATACGAAAAACGATTTCTAAAAAATAAAATGTATACGATTCATGATTTTCTATTATATGATTCATGAATCAAAATGTAGGTAAATAGTGAATCTGTGTTAATCTATTAACATGCAAGAATGCAAGGTTTTTAATGTGTTTTTCTGACTATTTGAGGTGCGCAAATACAGAGAATTGAGACATATCGGTTGAAAAATATAGATCTTTCGAAGAAGTTGTATCCACGGATTTAGAATTTGACATATGATAATCAGAATCTCCTAATTGGAAGATGATATAGTTACTATCAAATTGGAAACCCATTGTTTACGAATTTGGGAAATCTATGAAGAAAAAATTGAAAGAATGAAAAGAAAAAAAATTGAAAGTCGGTTACTTCATTCCCTTGAAATAAGGGATTGAATTTAATGAGTATATTTGAAAAATATATTATAAAGTGTATTTCCATTATTGCCCTTTTGTAATTTTTATATTAATTAATATGCTTTAATTATAACTGTTGATTGAAATCTAATGAGTGGTTTAGATTTATTTGCATTTTATAACCAAACGACCACTTTTTATTTGATCCATTCTCTTTTTTTTATATTTTCAGTTGCTTTATTTCATGTGTAAACGAAATATTGGAATCAATACACTTCGAAATATCTATTTTATATATGGTGAATTCCAGTTTATCTTTACAAGTAGATTTTTATTAGGGTTAATTACAAAAATTAGTTGGATTATGGCACGATTGGAAGTCAAGTAACGAACTACCAAAAATTTCAATTCACGTGTTTTGGAATGAATTGCAAATATATTTTTTGATCAATACGTTACATTTAGTCTTGTTTAGTAATAAAAATGCGTTTTCTTTAAATTGTGTATATTTTTGTAACAACACTTATATTTCTTTCGATTATAATTGTAACATAAATATAATTTATTGTTCTTTTTTTAGAAGATATTTAATTTTTTAAAATGAATCCTAAATAATAATAATTTTATTCGTATATTGTATTTGAATATCTAAATTATATATTAAAATTATGAATCTAAACTTGAAATGTATAGTAAATCAAGAAATAGATCTTTTAACACTATATAACATAAAAGACGTATGTTTCACAATTAGCCCTATTTTAAAATAATACACAGTTGAATATATTTTATTAAGACATATGAAATAAAAAATGACTATGAAATTAATTTGTACTATTGATCTACAACATCTACAAAATTTATACAAAAAAAGAAATAAATGTAAAGTATTGATCAAGAAAAATAATCGTAGTTAGGGCAACAACGGTAAAGCAAGGGAAGTATTTGACCCCTACGGAAGTCGTAGATAACCTACATAACATCAGATACAACAACTTACACACACTTACAACACAACAACAAACATAGCATACGTATCATCGCAATGACATCAACATACAGTTACTGATTTGGCTTAGAAGGTGATGATACTAGGCGAACATGAAAAAAAAAGGTTCATTGAGGCTTGCATTCAAAACACACGATAAAATTTCTTCCGATGAAGAATGTCAGGTGGTGCATACGACAACGCTAGTGGGGATAGAGACTGCTGCTAGGTTATTTTGGAAGAAGTTATACTATAAGATGTTGAGGAGATTGTTAAGAAGGAAGATGCATCAACGCCACTAGAGGTGCAACTTCAGATAATTGTCGTGGCTACTCTAAAAGTGATGAAGAAGAAATTTGATGTGGTTGATGACAAGATGAAGACTGTTCAAAATTTGAAGACAGTAATGAATTCTATACTGTGGAGAGCCTAATGATCGATCAACCTTTACAGATGGTTTTGCCTAGTGCGTTTGATGTAAAACTACACAAAAAGTCTCAACCGACGATCTTGTTCAACCACTGTTGGAATAGTTGAGGAAACATGAAGCTTGCGAATTGCGATGGAAGTTCTTTTCCTTGAAAAAGAACTCGGGATCGATTTCTTTGGAGGTGAAAGAGACTGATGGAGGGAGAGATTTACATTCGATCTAGGAGGAATAAATATGTTGATATCCCATATCGGAGTTTAAGTTTTAGAATCAGAGATTTCTCTTAGAGTAAAGATTAGGTGAAAACTAATTGATTTGTATAAAGGAAAGGGATCTGGTATAAAGTCTCATAAGTGTATAAAATATACACTAATATAAGTCATTAAAATAATCAGATCAACGGACCAGATTTTAAACAAAATCAAATTAAAAAGTTACCAAATATGGAATTAAAATATTTCGTAATTAATTTCGAGGGTAATTTGGGAATTGAAAAATATGTTTGTTTGTCAAATCCCATAATTCACTCCACATATTAAATGGTCGTTTTGAAAATTCTTGAAACAACCTTCAAAATTCGATGAATAAGCTACCTAAGACACATCCGCGTCGCCGCTATCGTATTCCTGCATCGTCGCTCTCGTGTTTATGCTTCGATTTCAAAATCGTCGACATCTAACTCGCGCCGACCGCTGTAAATCGCCACACACATGTCTTTCCTGGACTTGTAAGTGCTACGATTTGATAGGGTTTCTAATATTTTTTTTGTTGTTGCGATTTATTGATATTTTGTGTGTTTGTGTTGAAATTTTTTGTTTAATTACAGAACGTAGACAAGCAAGACGTGGTGCGTCTATAGACGTGAATTGAGGACAAAGAACAAGTTTGATCGATATCTGTATGGTCCACCAATTAGCGAACTATGGTTCTAGAACCATCCAATATAAATACTTGAACCATGTCGCTCGAAAATTAACTTAATCGATTTGTATATGGTCCACAAAACTGTACCGAAAGATTCGGACGAGGACATTCAAATACATGAATAGAGGACAAAGAACAAGTTTGATCGATATCTTTATGGTCCACCAATTAGCGAACTATGGTTCTAGAACCATCCAATATAAATACCTAAACCATATCGATTCTCGAAAATTAACTTAATCGATTTATATATGGTCCAGAAAATTGAACTATATGGTTCAAGAACCATCTAGTTCAATATTTTGAACCATATCAAGTTTGTTTCACGATTAACTCTCAAATTTTCATATAATTCAAAAACATGTTTGGAATAAAATAATTCATGTTTGATGATAACCAGTGTATAAATTACTCGATATATGTATGGTCCAAAAAATTGTGTTATATGGTGCTTGAACCATATAGTTCGATATTTTGAATCATATCAAGTTGGATGTTAATCAGTGTATAACTTATTCGATATATGTATGGTCCAAAAAATGTAATATATGGTTCTTGAACCATATAGTTCGATATTTTGAACCATACCAAATTGGATGCTAATCAGTGTATAACTTACTCAATAAACGTATGGTTCAAAAAGTGTAATGTATGGTTCTTGAACCATATAGCTCGATGGACTACACGAATCATTATCATATAGATCGTTATTGCTTCTTACGTTTGAAAACATGTCGACTATAAATTTAAAATAGAATGAAATCAAAATTTGATTTGAAAAAACGTAACTTATTTAATTAGTTTGAGAATTTTAAGGAGATAATATCTTAACCTGATCTTCAATATAATTGTTTTATGGAACTTTACGAATTTTCCCTTTTGTTGTTATTTTGGTAAGTATTTGAATGCGTATTAAAACCGTTGGATTGAAATCAATCTACGGTTGATATAGTTTTATATTTTATACCAAAACTAACACTTTATACCTGATCCCTTCCCTTGTATAAAATATAAACAAATCATGATCTTTAATTTCAAAAAAATTGGTGGCTCAAGTTTGGGATGAAAATAAATTAACAATCTAATTTAAGAATAAACATATTCAAAATACTCACAATAGGAGTAGATTAGGAATCAAATTATATTTAAAAAGGGGTTAGCGACTAATTTGCCTCGATTTACGGTGTTCAAGATAATCGACCCAAATTATTTGGTTTTTAAACACAACAACCTCCAAAGACAAAAAAATATGCAAGTTTGACATCGACCAACCCTACAACGACAACCGCCACACTCTCGGATAAGTCGAATTCGATAGCTAACAAGCTTCCGCATCTTCAGTTTTACCCGTTAACAAAACTTCTTTGAATACTTTGTTTTGGTAGATTGAATCTTCCCTCTTTGCATTAAATTGAAAAAACACGAATTTTCATGTCTTGTCAGATATGTCTTATTAAATTATGTGCATTGTTCATTAAATTATGGTTCATGGTTCGTGAATTTTGTATTGGTCACATCAAAATTAGTAACTTCTAAGTACATGTTAAGGTATGCAGCTTATATTCTAAATCTGTATGTATTTTGAATATTGATAAACGTATTTCTATGTATTTTGAATATTGATAAATGTATTTCTATTTATAGAACTTGTGTCTCCCTTGCCGACCTTTGAGCTCTAAATAATGATGTGTATAAAAAAACAAAATACAGATATTAAGTAATTGTCTTCAAAGATGGGTCCCTGTAAATTGGATGATTCTGGTAGATGTAACTAGGAGAGGGATCCATGACTGTCACATTTAAAGGGAAAGCTCCAAAAATGATAATGAAAATTGTTTACAAATCAATCAATTGGTCTTTTATGATGAACTTATAGACTAAGTAAAACACAAAGCACAAAAACTTAAACACCCTTGCTTTTAACTTAATTTAAGATTTCTAAATTCTGTACTAAATTTAACTGTTTACACTTTTTGATATTCTATCAAGACGACTCAGATTCAAATCTTTCTGGATACATCTCCGGGTAAGATTTACCAGAGTTTGAGTTTTATCGTAAAACAACATTTGTTGCATTGCTTGTAAAAATTGTGAGGCGGGCATGCATCCATGCAAATGGAAACAGTTGAGAGTATCCCACTAGCAAACTTCATATTCAGTCGACGTAGCATTCTAACCCTCTCACACACCTTTCCAGCAAATCAATTTTTGGATACTACAACAAAACCAACATTATATATCCCTACTAAAACCATCAAAATTAATATTCAAAATGCAGAAGGGGTGGTGGCCTAATGTTAATGCTTTTGGTCTAACAATTAGGAGCACTCGAGTTGATAACTGAGTGAAGATGTCTGTTGTGACCAGAACTTTCAATGATTAGAATTGATGCATGTATGAATTGTACCCAATATAACCACTATCGAAAAAATGCCAAAAACACCTTCCCACAAAAACAACAAATCATGGCAGCCCGGTCGTTTTCGAATTATATAAATAGCATTCCACTTCAGGATTTCATTGATAACTTCTACAACATTGAGCTTGCTTTGTGTACTTCATCTTTATTTTGGTTCTTCAACACCTCTGAAAATGGCGGATTTAAGACCAACACCCACCAACAGCATCCCTCATGAAGTCTCTATCTTTGATCATGACGCAGTTGAAAGTTCAGGAAAGCCATTTGTGGTCGTGCACTGGATGCCCTTCCTGCAAAAGGTCCCAAGCTCTTTACTCTGAATATGTCATCTATTTAATTATGTTCAATATATCATCTGATTTTATAAATGTTGTCACACACAAATCTTTTTTACCATAAATACAATTAATTAATGTTGTTACTTCTTTGATTTGGTACGATGAGCAATGTTTGAGTGTGTATGAAATTGTGTCAGATTGTTGCTGAAGCGTTCGGGACGTACTTTTTGATATTTGCGGGGTGTGGATCGGCGGTGGTGAATATGTCTAAGGACAAAGTCATCACCTTTCCGGGAATTGCAATGGTATGGGGAGCAGTTGTTATGGTGATGATCTACTCAGTTGGACATATTTCAGGTGCTCATTTCAATCCGGCTGTTACTATTGCCTTTGCTACTTGCAAGAGGCATCCATGGAAACAGGTGATGGCAATTGCCCTTTTCATTCTCAAAGTATTAAATATTTTCTTTCAATTTATTTAATTTCTTTAGGTTCATTTTTAATGTTTTGGAGTAAATTTAGTTTAATGAATGGGGTGGGTAGACAAACTGAAAGCACATAATTTCAATGATACTCCACTAAAATGGTGTCATTTTGAACATGTTTAGGTTTTCTAAATACTAGTTATTTGATGCACAAATTGTGCATATTATAAAATATTATATATTGATTTAAAGTTTATAATAATTATAAAAAATGTATTTATGTAAAAACTAATTGAGAGAAGGGTATTTTAGTGTGGTGAATTGCGACTTCAAAAAATCATTAATTCACCCCTTTGTGTTTTATAATATAGATAAGTCAGATTTCGTTATATATCCTATTTTTATGGTTCGCACATCATTAGATGTTTCTAACATTTGCTCCATCGTTTTAATTTTCTTGTTTGGTTTTGGTCTAAAAATATATTTTACAATAGCAACCTCAACGCTTGTTTTCAAAATTTGTTGTTCAAATTGTTTGTTGTTTTGAAGAATAACCCTTAATGTAATGCGGATTTAGCTTAAGAAAATGTTAGGATGAATCACATTGATTACATTGCTAATATATAAAAAAGATTGAGATCTAATGCTGCAAACAATCATTTGCAGACAGTAAAAACTAAGTACTTAAAAAACTGTTTATTATCACCATAAAAATTTAATATAAAATTTCTTCATTTTACTTAAATTTTCCTAAGACTATGAAGTTTTCATATGGCAAGTTGGCTATTCATGATTTGAAAACCAAATGAACGGAATAAAATCACGTTTCTAAAAAAGTTGAATCAGATAATGTCCGGGTGCTTTCCCTTTATTTTGGGTTTTGAGTATTGGATTGATGTTGTGTGCTTCAGGTGCCAGCCTACGTGACTGCGCAGCTAGTTGGAGCCACATTGGCTGCCGGGACGCTGAGGCTGTTGTTTCAAGGAAAGCAGAATCATTTTGCAGGGACAATGCCAACTGGGTCTTATCTTCAGTCTTTTGTGATTGAGTTTATCATCACTTTTTTTCTCATGTTTGTCATCTCAGGTGTTTCTACCGACAGCAGAGCTGTGAGTGTTTCATAATTTACAAACATTCTCATAATATATAGCCATAGGCACTCCATTGTTTTCAAACTGCTCAACCCGTCTCTGATGATGTATGCAGATTGGTGAACTAGCCGGGCTTGCTGTTGGAGCTACAATTTTACTTAATGTCATGATAGCAGGGTAAGTTCTTAAGATCAGAAATGTGCACGAATCATATCAGAAACCTATTGATACGAGTTACTACTATTTTGAATAACTTGTTTTTGTAATGTGTGTTTAAATGTAGGCCTGTTTCGGGAGGATCGATGAATCCGGCGAGGAGTCTTGGTCCTGCACTGGTGTCAGGAAAATTCAAAGGGATTTGGATATACTTACTGGCTCCAACATTGGGAGCAATATCAGGAGCTTGGGTTTATAATGTCATTAGGTTCACAGACAAGCCCTTGCATGAGATTATTCAATCAGGATCTTTCTCGAGGACATAAAGATATCTGAAAGGGTAGTATAGCCATATTGGCAGATCCCTGATGTAGATGGCTCCGATTTGGGAGATACAGTTGTGATGTCCTGAGCCAAGAAATTATGATATCAAATGCTATATGATAGTGTTGCACACTTTTACTCTTTCAATTAATATTTATTTTTAGTGTATATTTTGAAAGGGTGCGGTTCAAGAGAAGGGGAGGATCTCGTATAAAGTGATAGATTTCATAAAAAATACAAACTAATCTAGACTTTAATCAACTTCAATCCGATGGTTTATAAAACACATTCAAATTCAACAAAAAATCATATTAACGTCAAATCTGTAATTTAACTTCTTACAATTAATATATCAAAATGTGTTTCCATAATTATCCCCAAATATTCATCAATCGAATATAGCAATTTAATATATCAAAAATACGTTGCTATATTTATTTCTGTTTTACGTATGATTTTCAAATGATAATTATGTCGCAATTGAGGATCTTAATTCTTATAAGTTATTTGTCATTTAGGATCATATAAAGTCGTTTTTCAGATGGTTCTACAAACAAAAAACTATGGTTCATGAACCTTGTATGATAAATTATAAACCATACTGTTATTTTGGCGTTTTTGTTAACCATGCAAGACTAGGATTTGATCGTATGTTTATTCGTAAATGTTTATGATTTATGAATTATGAAACAAAGTTCATAAGCATTCAATTAAAAATCATGTACCATACGTTATTTTCCATTTGAGGGCCGCATAAAGTCTTTTCTCTTATGATTCTATAAATAAAGAGATATGCTTCATAAACCATGTAGTATAAGGTTGTTTTTCAAATGGTTCTACAAACAAGGAGATATGGTTCTTGAACCATGTAGTGATAAATTATGGACCATACGGTTATTTGCGTATTTTGTGTGAACCATGCAACATTAAGCCTTTTTGTTTAAGCAATGCCATTTCTGTCCAATTCAAATTTTAACCAATTTATGGTTCATCAAATTATTGAACACGATTCATGAACCATATGTATAAACTTTTTGAATCATACATATTACGTATATGGTCCACCAATTTATCCAGTACGGTTCATGAACCATGCCATTTTTAATCTTGAACCTTAACATTCAACTATTTTGTTTAAATTGTCGTTTCTTGAATGTTCCGTAACGTTGTGGAAAATCATGCCCAACTCTCTTCTTTTTTGTCGTCTTAAGTTGTTGGCTCAGCTGGGTTATGAGTGGTCATTTATAGCTTCTTCTTGTTGAGGGTTCTGATGACTCTCCCAGTTGTTTGGTGCTTTGTGGGGTAATGCCCCTTGTTTTTCTATCGAAAAAAAAATTCGTATTTCTGATATATCATCTTTGAATAATCTTTGGAGTTTATTTGTGATTCTTCGTGAGACAACTAATCCGCTAAAGATAAGGTTACTAAGTCCATTTGATGTATGTAATGATCAAATAATCAATGAGTCATCATAAACTAGAACAAAGTCTATTTACATTTGTTTGAAGATGAGGTGTCAAATGCGTAGAACAATAGTGAAGTCAATAATTGTTCTTAAAAGTTCGAAAAATTATTTTCACAGTTCAATATTTTTCGAAAACCAAAATTTCAATCTAACTTCCTTAATTGTTATCAAAAAAAAGAATAACCTTAATGTCAAAACGATACTATTTCTAAGTTGAAAACACAAGATTCCTGTATAAGGAGAGGAATCATTTGCCATTTTTTAATTATGTTTACGCCCAAAACGAAAAGCTGCTACAACTTGATTTGTAACTTAGGACCTGCGTAGACGTAAGACATATTAACAACATATGTAACCATTCTAAGGTAGACCGATATTGATTAATCAAAGATGCCAATTGTCAACAAAAGCACAGTGTGTGCTGCTAAATTTCATAATGTGAAAACAAATAACACTATCACATGACATGGATGAATGTGCGCTCAAATTCTTCCGAGAATTCTTCATTTACATTTGTAAGATCACATTTCAATCGTCTATCTCATTTACTAATTCATTAATTGAATAATACGTGACATCATTAACCTAATTGTATTGATGTCATCCACTAATCCAAATAATAAACACTTGTTAGTGATTAATAAATTAATGAATGAGATGAACGAAATGTAATTGTACAAATGTATGTTTAAAAATATATATACTTGACCACTCTTTCATATGAATTATCATGTAGGAATTAAGGCTCGGTAGATTTATTAACACATCCAGCTGCAACAGTATCTTCACGTTCAATGATAAGCAATGGTCACTGATAATTAATATGACAGATGACAAAACATGCTCTTGTAGATCTCTTATGTTTTTATATTCTAAAAAAAACATTACACAAAATTTAACAAAAAAATCAAAGAAAAGCGTGTGATATTAATGAGGCAAGGGGCCAATCCATCTCCCATTTGAACCAAGAGCTTCTTGCTGTTTGATGTTGTCTCAGCATTCAAACTCTGACTTTGTACAGAGGGGTTGAAATGTTGGACGTTTACTTCAAATACCCAAATAAATTCAAGTCTTTCTGAGAGAGATAGAAAGATAATGAAGCAGCTAGCTCAAGTGGAATTGAGAGGCTGCTGCTAGTTCTAGCTGTTTTGTCAGTTTGGTAGCCAGTTTAAGGATCTTCTCTTCAGTCATGTTTTCTGTTCATCACAATCTCATTTTCTTGCTGGTTTTGACACTGAGTTGCTTACAAAGTGCTCAATCCGAGGTGCCAGAAGATGAAGGTTAGTTTATCAAGCTCCCAACTTTGACTCCAAGTTTGGATCTTTGAGATGACTGAAGAATTGGGTTGTGAAATTAATCAAACCCCAGATGGGATTTTAGCATCTGACACAATTTCTGATTTTTGATCTTGGTGGGTTGTTTGCAGTTAAAGCTTTAGCACAAGTTGTCAAAACTATGGGAAATGTCTACTGGCAATTCAATTCCAGCAGTTGTCAAGTTGAGCGCTTTGGAATGACTCCCAATCCGCCTTTCGGTTCTGAGACTAATGTCACTTGTGATTGCAATTTTCCTGGAAATGTTTGCCACATCATTTCTATGTATGTATGAGTCTGATGCTTGCCACTACATTTTTAGTGTCACTTGGTTGCCAATTTGATGATTTGTGTGGATTGCAGAGTGTTTAAGAGGCATAATCTACCCGGAAGATTGCCTCCAGAGCTCATCAATCTGCCCTACATCAAGACTGTGTAAGAATTGGACTGCATGTATGATGTGATTTCCAGTCGAAACCCTTAAATTCAGTAAGTTAAGATTTTTTTATTTGTGTAGGGATTTGGCTTATAACTATCTTGGTGGATCCATACCTAAGAAATGGGCTTCTTTGCCATTGCAATTCATGTAAGATATTAATAGTTCCAATGAATTACTTCTTGAATTGGTTTTTTCTCGGTTTCTGTTCTGTGCTTACTTGTCAGTAAATTTTGAAGTGGTCTGCTCGCAAACCGGTTGTCTGGGGAGATCCCAGCGGAGATAGGGAATATCACTAGCCTCACTTACATGTAAGTCCTAACTGGTTTTCATTTTATATAGCATAATTCTAGGGTGTAGCGAGTAGTGACTTTTGTTAGATGTTTAAACAGGAACCTTGAAGCAAATCAATTATCCGGAACAGTTCCGAGGGCGATTGGAAAATTACTTAACTTACGGGCTTTGTAAGGTTTTTCATTGTCTTGTCCATCTTCTTGAGCCATTCCTAGGATGCATGGTGGTTTAAGTTTTCTTTCCCCCTGACAGGTTTTTATCCTCAAATAAGCTCAGAGGTACTTTGCCAATCGAACTTGGTGAATTGCGAGAACTGAGACATTGTATGTTCCGTTTCTTTTTGATATTATTATTTTTCAAATATGCTTGAAAGTCAGTCTAACTTATATCAGTACATCATGTGAGGTTGCAGTAGGATAAACGACAACGAGTTTAGTGGACAAATACCAGACTTTATTCAGAACTGGAGAAACCTTTCCAGATTGTGAGTCTCATCCTTATGCATAACATCATGTTTACTTGATAAATATAGATTATTATCAACAAATACCATTTCTCAATAGCTTAAATCACTCTCTTTTGCAGAGAGAAATTATGGGCAGTGGGCTAATGGGACCTATTCCGTCATCCATCTCCGCTCTGGAAAGTTTAACTGACTTGTGAGTTATCTCGTGCTTGTTAACCACACATTTAAACTTGCTTTTCAGAGGATCCTCATCATATGATGTTCTTTATTTGTAGGAGAATAAGTGATATAAACACACCTGTCCGCGGTTTCCCTCCCCTTGACAACATGACTGGACTAACACGAATGTAACTATTATGCTTATCTTGTAAATATGTGTGCTTGATCGGTTTTATTCATGAGATGGTTTGTTTATATGTGGTTTCAGACTACTAAGAAACTGCAACTTAACTGGAGAGATCCCATCGTACATTTGGGGAATGAAACGCCTTAGAGTCATGTAAGAATTTCAATCTAAATGCCTTTAAAACGAGAAACATGTCACCTTAATTTTCAACAATTCATGTCTTCATTTGAGTTATTTTTGGGACACAGTGATCTCAGCTTTAACAAATTGGTCGGCACGCTTCCAGGCAGCATCACAACATCATCTATAGTGTTCATGTAAGCTGAATGTGATTGTTAAACATTAAAAATATTTGGATGCCTATGTACTAATGATGTTTCTTTGATCAGATTCTTAAGCGGCAACTTGCTTGAGGGAGATATACCGCAAGTGATGCTGAAGCCAGGAACTAATGTGTAAGCTTCAAATATTTTGCTACTCAGTGTCCATTCATTTCTTCGCTACATCCTACAATTGAACAAAACTATGTCCCCTACAAGTGGAATATGATTGTTTGTCTCCCTTGCAGCGACCTTTCATACAACAGTTTAAAATGGCAAAGCCCTAAGCAGCCAGTTTGTCAGAACAAGTAAGTGAACTAAATCCATAGTACACAATGATGATCAGTTTATTACTCGCATTTCTGTAGCACATTTTTCATCACTGAGTTTGATGTTGTTTGTTTCTCTTTCTACAGTCTTGGTCTAAATTTGAACTTGTATAGAAGCTTTTCGGGGGAGCAAGGCTTGTAAGTAAATTAGTTTCTAAGATGAGTTGCTCTCTTATATTTTTCATAACACGGCATAAATAGAAACTTCTTAACCAAGCTTTAATGACATTTCACTGTTGAATCGAAACAGGAAGGGAATCATTCCTTGCGTGGAAAACTTCAAGTGTCCTCGTCGTAAGCACTTACATAATGCTCCTTAAGTCACCAGAAACTTCGTTCTTAAGTTTTTTGAATGCAATATTTCCATATTCACAGGGTGGCATAATTTGTATATAAATTCCGGCGGACCAAAACTTATGATCCGTGAAAAGGAGCGAGCTACATATGAAGCAGACGATGGACTTGTTGGGGGTGCTGCAAATTTCTACCTAAGCAGTACGAGCGCAGCCAACTGGGGGGTTAGTAGCTCAGGAGATTTTATGGACGACAATAATTTTCTTAACACTCGCTACATCGCATCTCGTTCAGCACCAGGCCTCTCAGAACTGTACACTACTGCACGCATATCTCCACTATCGTTGACTTACTATCGGTATTGCATGATGAACGGAAACTACACTGTAAATCTTCATTTTGTGGAGTTGCAGTTTACCAATGACACCTCTTTTGGTAGCCTGGGAAGACGTGTATTTGACGTATATATTCAGGTAAACTCTTGGCAGCCTAATGCTCTTTCTTTTTGCTCCCTATACTTTCTGCAGAACGTAAATCTTTGAATTTACAAGATATGAACTTTTGTTCTTTTTGACTTTTGCATGACAGAACGTACTAGTAGAGAAAGATTTCAATATCGAAGAGGAAGCAGGTGGAGTTTTGAAGCCTGTCATAAAACCATATAATGCAACAGTCACAAGTGAGCTACTGGAAATTCGTTTTACATGGTCGGGCAAAGGGACTACCGAATTCCTTCAAGGGGCACTTATGGACCTCTTGTGTCAGCAATATCTGTGGAGCCAAGTAAGTCCTTTCAAAGTTTTGTGAGGGCATTGTATTTTGTCACAGTAGGGTACAATTACTGTATAATTTTTGATGGCATCTTTTATCATATACTTATGTCAGATTTCACTCCTCCAAAAGATGGTAACTGGAACCTTAATGCTGTATTTATTACCATTGGTATCATTGGCTTGGTAATATTCATTCTGGGTGTTGGTTTCATTTTGTGGAAGAAACGTTCGAGACAGCCAAAAGGAAAACTAAACGGTATTTCATCCATCTTACGCACTGCTCGCTACTTATGGTCCTAACAAGTCCACAGAATTAGGTTT
Source organism: Sedum album (assembly GCA_006409495.1). Lineage (NCBI taxonomy): Eukaryota > Viridiplantae > Streptophyta > Magnoliopsida > Saxifragales > Crassulaceae > Sedum > Sedum album. The sequence continues at coordinate 24,097 of QZGG01002675.1, forward strand.
TTGTACAGATGTGATATCTTCTGTTATGGCTGATTTCGGAAACAATATTTTTCACTCATTGAACAAGTATCTGATTCTTTTAAGATGATCCTTTGTACCCACTCTCTCTCTTTGATGCAATGTCGCAGGGCTAGGAGGAGTTGATCATCAAACAGGTTCGTTCACTTTGAAACAGATCAGGACTGCTACAGACAACTTCGATTCAGCTAACAAGATCGGGGAAGGCGGGTTTGGAGTTGTCTACAAGGTTAGCCAACTAAACTGTGCAAGTGTACATCCCAGCTTAAGTAATACTAGTTAAACGAGACTAACCCTTGTCTTTGCACAATTCTTTCATTATGATTAATTTTAATTTTTTTGCAGGGTGTACTGAGTGATGGTACAGTGATTGCTGTAAAACAGCTCTCGGCAAAATCAACACAGGGAAATCGCGAGTTTCTTAATGAGATTGGTATGATTTCTTGCTTGCAGCATCCTAATTTAGTAAAGCTTCATGGATGCTGTATCGAAGGAGATCAGTTATTGCTCGTGTATGAATATTTGGAACACAATAGCCTGTCGCGTGCTTTATTTGGTAAGTTAAATTAAATGTCAGTACATTAATGCGGAACCGAAAAAATTACACAAGAACTTGATACTAGAATTAAATTTCCATGTTTAAATTTTCCTTAGGTCTTGAAAACTGTCAGCTGTTTTTAGACTGGCCAACACGCCAGCGAATCTGTTTAGGAATAGCTAGAGGCTTGGCATATCTGCACGAAGAATCAAGGCTTAAGATTGTACACCGAGACATCAAAGGAACCAATATTCTACTGGATAGGAACCTCAACCCGAAGATTTCAGATTTTGGGTTGGCTAAGCTTCACGAGGAAGACAAAACCCACATCAGCACCAGAGTTGCAGGAACTATGTAAGTCCGATCGCCTTCTGAAATAACCACCGGCTAATGAAATGACTCTGCATTCTGACCACTCTTTGTACACGCAGTGGATATATGGCTCCAGAATATGCGCTGTGGGGCTATCTTAGCTATAAAGCTGATGTGTACAGCTTTGGAATAGTTGCGTTGGAAATAGTTAGTGGGAAGCACAACATGGAATACCAGCAAGAATACGACTGTACTTGTCTTCTCGATTGGGTACATATTCGAACTAGCCATTTACCCAGTGTAATAACAACAAATCAAACCAGCCTACTTCAATGTAATAATCTGTTCTGTCTCTATTTGCAGGCATGCCAGTTGCAAAAAAACCAAAAACCATTGCTACTAGTGGACGAAAAGTTGGGTTCGGAATACAACAAAGTAGAAGTTGAAAGAATGATCCAAGTCGCATTATTATGCACCAATGCGTCTCCATCACTGAGACCCAGTATGTCGGAAGTGGTGAATATGTTAGAAGGAACAACTGAAATTCATAATGCTATTCCAGAAGCTAGTGGGTACGGAGAAGATCTTAGATTCAAAGCTTTGAGAGACCATCATAAACTGATGCAACAAAACAGTCAGACAAGCCTAAACACAAACATGGCTCGGAAAGGAGATTCTTCGTTCATGTCTACTTCGACTAGAGATAGTAAGGATGCCACTTCGGAGAAGGAAAATGGGTTGGAACATGAGCAGCAGCAGAGGTTAGAAGGTGAATCTGATATTCATGAAATAAATATAGAGGTTGGACGACAGGAATCTTGTTAAAATTTGATTCAAGTATATATGGATTCAGATTTAGAATTTGTCTAGTCATGAAGTCCCTCTTTGTCCAGGCTGGGGATTTGCCTCATTATTAGCTCAAACAAGAGTGAAGATCAAATAATAAGATAGTTAGAAATACTTGTCAAACATTGATTTGAGATTCTTGATTCTAAATTACTTGCTTATGAGGGCTGAGCTTATCTCAATTGTATGTTTTATGAATACAACCTTTTCGAACTTGTTGCTTTCCTTATAACTAAATGACACATAAATGTTGCTCACCAACTCCATTACCGCGTATTCGTAGGAAGGCTTAACCTGATCAACCGTTCAGGTGAGTCCTCATTTCTCTAACATATCTCTCTCTCTTGAACGGGAAAGTTTTCACAATTCAGTACTTTTTTATATCTCATGCTAGCAGCTTCGCTACTAAACCAGTTTCCTTTCTCGACAACTCCCCCTGAAGCCTTGGTAGGCTTTCTTGAACCATTTTCCTTTCTTGACAACTTCCCCTGAAACCTTGGTAGGCTTTCTTTTTAGCACCTTAAATTTATCAGCTAGGGGTATCTGATCTTCTAAGAATTGTTTGTCAAAGGATCCTAGATTTTCTGCTTCATCAAGTTCCCCAAATAACGTATCCAGAGTATTTGATTTCTCAAAAACCAAATTTTGATATAGTATCGTCTCACTTTCTTCATCCACTACGTACTTTTACACACTTTGCAACATGCGAGTGTGTGTTGCAAAAGATCGAAAATGTATTGCGTAAGCCTCGTGCAACATACAACATGTTGCAAAAAATATTGTTGCATAGGACGTGTCGCATAAGTCGTGCAACATACATCGAGGGGTATGTTGCATAAGCATTTATCTCTTTTGTGACATTATGTTGTTGCATTAGACTAAGTTGCATAAACGTTTTAGCTTTTGCAACATGATTCTCTCAGTGCAATGTTTTGTAACGCAACGTGAAATATGTTGCATAAGTATATGTTGTTTCTTTGAACATTTTCTTAAACAACATAATCAAAACGCATTCGCTTGTTCGACAAATTTATAAATAACTATTATTCAACAAACAATAAATTTTAAATTTACATTCCATTAAAAACAATCCAAAAAGTAACCAAAATTTTGGTTACGTATCAACATACAAATTGCAAATACAAAAACTTAATTTTGGCCCCGGTAACTTGCAAACTTTGCTCCATTTTTGCAGAGATAAGAATGGCTATGTACAGATAATGAAGATTGAAGAACGTCCGCAACTTGATAATGTTTGAACTGGAAGTTGAGGGACGTGTCAAAATATGAAACAAATATACATGATTTTATTGAGCACTGCTGCTTTGAAGTCAAAAGCTATTGTTGAAGGATGGTCAATGCCAACGTTTGTTATAGGGCACTAGAGAGAGAGCTCTTAAGTCAAAAGCTTTATGGACAGATGAAGAAAGAAAGTAGTGTCAAGGTAACAGTCAGGCGTTGTATGCCATCATAGGTGTAGTTGACAAAAAAACTACAAGCTGATTGCTGGGGTAGAGGTAGTCAAAGATGCATGGAAGATTCTAGAAACAAATTTTGAGGGTGATTCAAAAGTGAAGAAGACTGGAATGCAGATGCTGAGGCTAAGCTATAAGCAGCTACTGATGAAGGATGATTAGATCAGAAATGATTTCTACAACCGACTAATGGATATAGTAAACGAGATGGGCATACTCGGAAGGCATGTGTCCGAAGCTGAGTAAGTAGAAAAGGTATCTAATCATTGCCTTAGAGATTTGATGTGAAGGTGACAACCATTGAGGAAACAACAGATCTGAAGAACATGAAGATGGACTCACTAATGGATTGCTTAGAGTTTATTGAGATGAAATTGAACAGTAAAAGAACGTGGAGAAGAAGTCCAAGGACATTTCACTGAAAGCCGTTGTAACACATGTTGACTCAAAATCTGATAATGACATAGAGGATGATCATGTATCTTTGCTGGCAAATCAATTAAGAAGTTCGTTAAAAGAATGGACAAGAAACGGCCAGACTAGCTCAAACATATCCTCCTACTGGGCATGACTCAAATCTACAGGAAGACTATTCACACCATTCAAAGCCTTAGCTATCATCATCTGGACCAAGACAGCTCTCATCATCTGTCTCCAAAGAGCAAAGTCCCCCTTACCATCAAATCTGTCCAACTCCACTTTCGTTGTTCCCATTACTTCCTGATCCAACAACTCTGATACCAATTGTTGAAAATTGGTACGCAGTGGATGAGTCTGATACAGATACGAGAAACACACCCGAAGAAAACAAGAGCAAAACAACAGTGACACAGATTTCCTGGTTCACCTGGTCTAATCTCAGGCTACTCCAGACAACACAATATTTCTATTGATTCAATAATGTTTACAGACTCAGAAGGAGTTACACAGAAAGATCTCGGTTTCTTCCCGTATTTAACTCCACAGATACAGAAATCTCTATCAAATGCAGGACTCACAGACAAAGAACAAGTGTTCATGTGTCAGAAGCCATAGATCCAGAAGCAACCTCTATCACACCTTCTCACGTCTCTCCTCTCTTCTTTCCATATTTTCTCTCTTCTTCTTCCCTCTATTCTACTAAACTCTGACACCCTTTTATATAGATGCTAGGTACCACAAATTTCAATTACCGATGTACATTAATTAGCATTAATTTCCTGACTCTTGGCCTCCAACATTAACTTCTGCATCGTAACTGTTCGTCTTCTGCATTTACTCTGCATCGAGACTGACCCAGCTCCCAATGATTAGCAGATCTCTATGTCTATAGTGATGTTGCAAAAATTAACAATTAACGCAACTTAAGCTAATGCAATGACTAATATGTTGCAAAAATTATGCAACATGCTTGCAAAGTATGTTGCTTAACTTATGGAACACGTCTTATAACACATATTTAATTGCAACATATAGTTTGTGCAAGTAAATGTTAAAATATTTTTTTAAAAAAAAACTACTCCATTTCATCTCCCAACAACTTTATGTAAAGTGACAGCCACCAGAACTCTCTTCCTTCTCTCTAAACTCTCCCTCACCTCCCTTCTTCCACCGACCTTCTCCGTGTTGGAGGTTTCAGGTCTGGTGGTTGCTTGAGGTGGTCTGTGTGTGGGTGGTGTGGGTGGTTAGTGGATTTCTCCCTGGCTTTGTTGGTTTCTTCGGACGATGCAGCGGCTGGTTCCCGGACGTCTTTCTTTCACCGCCGTTGTTGCTGTCCGTTGGTTTTATTGTGCGAGATTGGTCTGTGAGCGTTCATCCGGTCGGCTTCATCAGCTGGATGCAGCGTTCCTTTTGCTTTTTTGGTCGGTGTGCTACTGCAGCTCCTCCGGCTGTCTTTTGATGTTGCATGTCCATCATTATTTCCGAGGTTATGTCTTCTGCCGTCACGGTTGTCGGTTTTTGATGCTGTTTTGTTGATGTTGGAGCTGTGTTGGTGCTGCTCTTCGGTTCTGTGTGCTTCCTTTGGTCGCCGTTGGTGTTCTCAATGGCGGTCCTGTCTTCAGTTCCTCTGTTGCTGGTGTTGGGGGTCTTGTTTGCTGTCTGGTGATCCGTTCCCCTGCTGCTGTCGCCAGTGGTTCAGCATGTTGTGATGCTTGGTTTTTTTGGATGCGTCGTTTTCTTCTACGCTGTCGGTGTTGTGGCACGGTGGTCGCAGGTGGTGACGCTGCCTGTTGTGATGCTCGGTGTTTCTGGATGCATCGTTTTCTTCTGCGCTGTTGCTGATTTGTGTTCTGCGGACATGGTTCCGGCTGCTGTGGTGTTCCATGGGTGGTGGTTGGCGGCTGGTTCGGCGGCCGTCGCTGCTCATCCTTCTTCTGTTGCTGCGGAGGTGGCCCTGTTTTGTGGTTGGGTGGTGGTTGAGATTGTTGGGCAGCACTGTTTTGGTCGGCGTTGCTGGCGGTGCATTTCAGCTGGGTCGGTTGTGGTATTGTCGGCCATCTCCACGTGTCATTTTCTGAAGTCCATTTTGAATACACGTGCCAATTCCCTCTTCTGAAGCCTCTTGCTGTTGCACGTGTCCGTAAGTGACCCAACCGTGTCTCATGAATTGTCTTTGCACGTGCCAGCCTCCTGAACATTGCTTGGGCACGTGTCTTGCGCTGTTCCATGTGCTTCTTATTTCAGAAGAGTGAACAGTTCTGGGCTTGATTTTTAATAGCCCAATAATTGGTTCAGCTAACTGAGCCGTCGAAGATGAGAGTACGGTTCATCTACTTTTCAATTGAACCAATCACTTATAGTCCACGGCTGCTTCCCGTCCGAGTCTATATTTTAAATGTTCAACGCATCATCATTTTATTATCACTGTCGTCTCGGATGATAGTATTCATGGACGTACTGTTCGGACCGCTCTGGATCAGAATCCTCAGGCCATCTTCTTTAAGTTCAACGGCCATATCTTTTGTATTATTCAAGCAGCCTGGAGATTCTGTAATTTCAGACTGATCTGCTAGGTCGTGCTCACTCGTTTTCTGTCACTATTTGTTCGCGCATTCTTTGGTACTGAGGCGAAGTATCTCGTTTACATTATGTTTATTGTACTATCTTCTTTGTATTCGGGATCTCCTTTCGCTAGTCGATTGGGTTTAAGTCTTCATCATATGTACCTTTTTGAGTCTGAGTACTCATTTTATCAAAAAAAAAAGTTAAAATATTTTTTTAATCTAAAAACGAAACAAAATATAGAAATTGAGAATGACAGAGTAGTTGGATTGGGTATATTAGAATAGGATTTACAAAAAATAAAAATGGAGAAGAATAAATTGTATTGAATTGAATGAGATACAATCTGATTATACATGAGGTGAATATATAGATGTAGTCAAACCTATAATTAGGTTAGACTAAATAGAGATCATCTAAATTTCGAATAATT
>QZGG01002676.1:0-33896 GCA_006409495.1 Sedum album
GATAAATTGCAAGCACATACTGGACCAATCCCCAGTTTGACCCAAAAGTCGACTCGCAGGTCATAGTTCGTGACCCAATATATACTTTGCAATTACCAGTCAATTACTCGATGTGGGACAACTTGACAGCTGACATTCTTTATTATTCAACAGATTCAACAATTTCTAAATGAAGAAAACATTAATAAATGAGTAAAAGTAAGTTTTAGAGAATAATTGAGAAAAATATAGAGAACGAATAACATGGAAAATGTTAAGAGAGACCTGTAAATTTTTAATAGTGATGAGATTTAATAATAGCAATCGACAATCCCTGTTAGTTTAACGTTGATATTGATAATTAAAAATCCAACCACCACATGGTTTGTATAAATTCGTTTTCCAAATTTAATTATAAAAAGTAAATTAAATTGTTGTAATAATCAAAATCAATTGGTACGATTATGTCTAACAGTCTCTCAATCTCCCTCGATCATAATACATATGATTATAAGAATTGAATTGAGAAATTAATTTGGGAGAAATATAATATCGATATTTGATTCATTCTTATATTTCATTTTAAAAAAAAAATTGGTCAAGGAATGTACAGTCCCAATTTTCAAGCCAATTAAATTATTCCCCTCTATCCTAACCCCGCAGAACCCCTGTCCTGCCCCCATCAGGAATTGAACTCGAGTTGGCTCCAATGATGGCCCTTTTGGCTCCGGCTCTTATCAACTGAGCTAATCTCTGACCAATTTATAGTTTCATATGTCCAAAAAGAAAATGAGACAAAGCTCAAAGTAGGAGTCTAAAAGTCTTTAGTAGATGATCAGGTCAGCATCAGCCTTCAATTTTCAAAATGTCAGATGTACTCAAAGTGGTAAGTCATTGAGCGTTTCATTTGGCTTTGAGTTTGACTATACGAAATCACATAGAGTGGGTTGGTATTTTGGTGATTGGATGAGTAAATGTAATGTCTAAACAAAGCTCAAATTAGCCAATTTGTAAATTATTTTCATTCAGTTAGATCTGTCATGTTGCCAATTTATATAATCTGAATTTTTCACGTACGATGTACATAATATTTCTATATTAGGTTATGGAAAACATTCATGTGAGACATTTATATATAATCTTAAGACAGAGAATAAGACTTTGAATTCTCACCGTCTTACAGAAAGAAAAAAACAGCGTCTATTATAATCCAACAGATTGCACTATTGTTTATGAGTAAAATAAAACATATACTTGTAAATATAACATTAGAAATTACACGAGCAGACATGTTGCAATATATTTAATATGGATTGGTACAGCAGATGCGACTTAACAACAAACTTAAAAATGAATGCAAATTAAAAAAATCAAAATAAATAAAACAAAAAATCTGAAGTGGGGCTGTGACAGGGGAGTTTGTGCAGCACGTTGAGGTAGTATAAAGGCGCTGACTTTCATATAATCAATATTTTAATTTTTAGAGATATCACCGATCTCATTTCATGCAGATATTTATAGAAAAAGTTATGAATCTCAAGTCTTAACAACTCAGTCATAGATTTGCAAACCATCACGCCACCACCTCTTTGAGAAAAACTTATCTTTTTTAATAAAAAATTAAAAGACAAATCAATCTTTAAATAAAACCAACACATTCAGAACACTAAGATGCTCATTGGTCAATGCAGATGATGAATATCGTCAAGCTATAAGGTTTGATGATTGACCTATTCAACGTGAAGTTAACAAAATTTATTAAAATCAACTGTCATTTCTTTGCGTAGTTCTACGAAATGTGATAGAACTTGTCATATCTGTTTGTATAACAACTTACTAGGAAACGCGTTAGATAAACTTCGATTATTTTTCGAACGAATGAAAATATTGAAAAGTAAAAGCAGTGACACATATATTTAACCCATTTTCGGAAAATGTGTCTATACGCGTGGAGGAGTTATCCCAACTCCAACATGCAACACTCCACAAATAACAATCGAAAAAGAAGTACAAACTTGCAAGACTCCCTCTTCAAGCCCTTCTACTACTGACTTGTATAGATTCGCATTGAGCTCCCCTCAGTGTAAAACTCCCGCTCTATGGCTTGTCTAAACAATCTCTATTCTCTCGAACGGTACTTCTTCCTCAAAATTGTTCCCTCGAATCACTGGTCTCCTTCCGAACGACTACAATATTTTGGACCATGTCCATTAAGAATCCTAGTTGCAATTAAAACAGGATCGAATTAAATTTTGATTTGGAACGCACATTAATTGTTGTAATCAGTTGGAGGATTTTAATGAGATTTAATGTTAATCAGATTTTCAATGTAATTATTTTACATCACTTTACAGATTTGCCATTTTGTTTAATTTTGGTAACAATTTTATTATTTATTTTAAACCGTCCGATTGAAATCAATTGAAGGTTAGGATGATTTTATATTTCATATGAAAACTACCACTTTATACATGACCCCTTCCCTTAAACATCCAATATTTTAATTATAAATGAACATTTGTTTCAAAGCTCTCATAATATTTAAAAAATCAATATATTATCTGCTGTCACACATTTTACACTCGTGAAATTTGTTTTAATTTTTTTCAAAATTTTCTTGTAATAGAATTATATCAGATACAATGGATAACTCGGTAACTCCAGAAATACGTAGATATAGATATAGAGAAAATATTAAGGAGGACGAATAAGTTTTTGTAAGATGGTGAGACAGAATCTCAACTGTTCATTACAAATAAATCACCGAAAGAGTTTCAAAAAAATAACAATCAAATGTAACCGCCCGTATTTTTTGCAAATCTAACTGCCTAATTTTATGTAAAATCAACTTTAATCTCAACCGTCAGATTCATCAAATCAACGATTGAGATTATGTCCTCCGATCTTACAAATATGTACTTTGTCCCTAGATCCTTTCTCTATTGATATAAATAATAGACATAAATAAACAAACATGAGTTTACAAACTCAAAATTAATTACTTCCTCGGTCCCTTATTATAGTGAACATTTGATATTTGACTCAAAGATTAATAAAATATGATAAAAATTAATCTGATTTCTGAGATATGAATTGAATAAAAAGATGATTTGATTGATAATAAATGATGAAATAAGTTAAAGGGTAAAGTACTAAATGATGAAAGAAAAACTATTGTAAGAGTGAAAAGAAAACTAAATGAGCATTTATGAAAATGTGAAATATATTTTGAGACATTCAAAAAAGAAAACATTCACTAAAATAGAAGACAAAAGGAAATAAAATGAATCTGTAAAAGAAACTAAAGTGCAGTACTATTTTAAGTTTGTTATAAATGTGGTTTTATTAGGTTGGATGACCTTTGGCATTTGAGACTTTCAATGCCTCTTTATTAAGTAATTATCTCCTTGTACTACTATATAATGATGTTGGATGTATGATAAAGATTAATGAAAATCCTCCATTTCTCCTCCCTTACAACATGTCTCTCTACATATCATTTCTTTATGTTTCTTCATATTATAATACGTTATCAACACGAATTGCTCAAGGTGAGAGGTTAAGGTAAAGTGATCGGTAAGGGAACTGATGTAGACATCATTTGAGTCATCTTTTGAAAAATTCAGCTTTGTAAAACTATTTTTTTATCAACTTATTTTCTCAATTTACGTAAGTGTTGTGTATACATCAATGTATCCATTGATTCCCTCGAAGTGGAATCATAAGAAAGTAATTTTTAGTGATAATGATTGATTCACTCGAAGTTGAATCACATATGAAAGTAATTTGATTTTCCCTGAAGTGAATTTGTTAAGATGAAATTTACTTATCTATTATATGATTTCCCTGAAGTGAAATTATATTTTATGAAATAATTCCTCCGAAGTGGAATAAGTAAAACATGTAGTACTCGAAGTGCTATTAATATAAGTAATTTGTTAATGGTTTGATTCTCCTGGAATGGAGTCGTAGCCATAAAAAATACCAATATTGTAAGAATTGATTCCCCGGAAGTGGAATCATTATTTATTTTCATGTAGTGCAATGATTCACATCTTTGTCTCTTGATTTCTCATATGTATTACACACATGTAGTAATATCTACCTTTAAATTCCCTTGAAGTGGAATGATGCTTTATAATTAATTTTGATTCCCCAAGTGGAATCTTGCACAAGAGACATAGAAAAGAATCATGTAAATGTAACACCTGAAATGAATTACGTTCAATGCACTTGGTATATATTTCAATTCCCTGAAGTGGAAATGTATAACATGTAAACCCTGAAGTTTAAGCATGTTTATTTATTTATTGATTTCTTTTAAGAGAATAATTATATAATATGTAAGTGAGATTATGTGTTCCATGATTCACCTGAAGTGAAATCATTCATATGAGTTTCATTTGGATGACAAGATTGATTCTCTAAAAGTAGAATGAATCATCACACATTATTCATTAGATTAAAATCTAATAAAGTTCAATTTAGTCATATTTAACTCCCCTTTTATTGGATCATTAAAAGTAATTGATATATGATTAAATTCTCCAGAAGCGGAATCATTATGTTAAATTTATGATTTAAATGTCTTGATGCACAAAGTAATGTGTAACACCCGAAGTGATTACACACAAATAATGTTGTAATATTTTACTAAAGTTGAGTCATTACTTAACGATTATATTTCTCCAAAGAAGATACATATGTAACACCAGAAGTGCATATGTGATACTATTTTTTCGTTATAAAATTGGTATCATCTCCAGAAGTGGGTGAAATTAGTTTATATTTATATGTTCTCCTGAAGTAGACACTCATATATTATTTTTGTGCATACTATTCGAAATGAAATTGTATACATGTATTTCCAGAAGAAAATGCATGAATATTATTATTCTTATGTATCTCCTGGAGTAGATATATGTTGCACTATATTTCATTCTTAATACAAAGGATGAAAATGTATTTGAAATAGATACAAAATCATTCCTCAAAGAGATGTATATCAAAATTAACTCCTGAAGAGTATGTATGTTTATTTCACTCCTGAAGAGTATGTATGTTATTTCACTCCTGAAGAGTATGTATGTATATTTCACTCCTGAAGAGTTAAAGATTAAAATATTACTCCTAGAAGTGAGTATATTTTATTAATGTTGAAAGCAACAAAGTAATTTAATATTTTGTATATATATACATTAGCAAGATTGTAAATTCGTTAAATGTTTTTATATTTATATTATCTTGTGATTCAAGTGAAAGTTATATACTCCAGAAGAGTGAATGTATTATCTTACAAGTAGATAAATGTAAAATATTATTTCCTGAGATCAGTATGTCATCACTCCAGAAGAGTGATATATGTCTCTCAAAATGGATGAATATAAATATATCATTTCAAGTGTAAATTTGTATAACACATTTTCTCCAGAAGAGTAATATGTATATTTTGAAATCCTTGTAAGTAATACATTACTCCCTGAAGAGAGTGTAAATGAGATAACCATTAGAAATGCATAATGAGAAGTCAAGTGCTTCTACTTGATATCACTAACCAGAAGTTTAGTGGATAGTAATTTTCTTTCTTTGTGGCAAGTTTGAGTCAGTCGCCGGATGAACTGTTGATCCGAAAGATCACCAAAAGTTCACATGAACACCCACTTAAGAACCCGCAGTTCTTCTCAAATGGTGACTTGGCATGATCGGCATGTAAACTTGGCAAATTTACATGGATTATTTATAATATAAGTAAACGCAAATCTCTTATGTTCCCTGAAGGAACCACAAATGTGAACTCATTATCTAGTTAAGCCAATTAAATAATTTGGCTAGACTATATAGAGAAATTACACTAAAGTTTAAATTCAAATTTATCATTTGGTTGAATGAGTATTAGTAGTTCATATAACGTCGCAAATTGACCCAGTGGAGTCATGAATATTGCGAATATATATTGAAATTATTACTCATATAATCAAGTTAACTTCCTTAGATTTTGAGAAATGCAACTTCAAAATTGAGGATTTTACTTGACTCATATCAACCATAAAATAAATATTTTTCACAAGTATCTCCAGAAGAGAACTTGAAATTATGTGCAATGAATGTTCACATTCCTCCTCCACAAATTTAATTTAAGACCACAAAGAGGTTGGAAATCATGTGGGGTTTGAGTCCTCACCAATCATTAATATCAGAGCAAATTAATTTGGAGCTCGATATTGTGATTGTTAAATTTAAATTTCCAACTTAGGAGGAGAAGAAAATGAGATAGTTAAGAAGGAAATGAATAGTTCTTCCATATTATCCTTTTAGGAGATGTAAAATTCCTCCTTATCAACCTTAGATCGAAGAACACAAAATGTGATTTTGAACCTAATATTAACCGGATGCGTTTACATAAGCCAAAAGTTACAAAATCACATATGCATTCTGAAAATGCACCAGCTCGTTTGGAGATTCCTGAAGTAACTCCAGATTTAAATTATTTGAGACACATCGTATTTGTGGAAACCACTAGGATCTAAGGATATATTCCTGTAAGTGGAAGAAATATATGCGATGTAAAAAGATGTCGATAAGTTACATGAGTTCATAAAAAGAAAAACTCCAGAAGAGATTTCTTTTGACGAGAAAATGAACAAAGACATTGACGAGCCAACACCAGTGTTGGATTCTTGAAACAGTGTAAAACTAGTTATATCTTTGCATTCAAAGTCGTCTAAGAAGATGATCATGATCCCAAAACAAATATCGATGTCAAAGTAACTGAAAGAGCTGGATACTTTAAGTAAATTAATGTCGTTTGTTTGGACCTGAAGCTCCAATATACAAAGTGTAAACCAGTAAGCTTTGGGTGGGTGTTCACACAAATGTTTGAATATAAGAAAGCTATATGGTACAAAGTCAAACTGGTTGCACGAAATTTTACTCATAAGTTTAGAGTGAATTTCAGAAAAGCTATTCACCAGTAGTTGAATAACGCATCAATTACTATTATTTTTAGTTGCTTAATTATTGAGACATATAATGCAACTTTTGGATATGATAATGCATATATGCATTTGTAGATAAAGACATGTACAAGACATCCCTGAAGGATTAATAAATGCGCAAAGCATTACATCAAAACTAGAAGTACGTCTATGAACGTTAAGTTGAGGGGGAGTGTTATGATTGTACTCTTTTTCCCTCCCTTTGTTTTTATCCCATCGGGTTTTTCAAAGGAAAGGGTTTTAACGAGGCAATTCATACGCTCAGACAAACGATTACTTTCCCCTATATGATAGGTCCTGAAGTACCATATCATGAAGAATCTAGTATCAAGTTAAGAAAATGTTAATTTGAGGGGGAGACTTACATCTGTACTCTTTTTCCTACATCTTGGTTTTTCTCCCAATTGGGTTTTTCCAAGACAAGGGTTTTAACGAGGCAGATCAAAGGAAATATAATTTACTCAAGTCATCCAAAGGGGGAGTGTTATAAATGCACACTAATGAGGCAGTTCATTCACACAAGGAGAACAAAAATGATGTCGGTCATCCAAAGGGGGAGTGTTATAAATGTGATTTTATTAGGTTGGATGACCTTTGGCATTTGAGACTTTCAATGCCTCTTTATTAAGTAATTATCTCCTTGTACTACTATATAATGATGTTGGATGTATGATAAAGATTAATGAAAATCCTCCATATCTCCTCCCTTACAACATGTCTCTCTACATATCATTTCTTTATGTTTCTTCATATTATAATAAAGTTAACCATTCCCTACACCAAACTAGGGGTCTCCATGGGCGGGGTTCGGGCTAACCCGGTTCTATGTCGGGTCGGACCGAGCCGGGCTAGTTAAAAAATGGGCAGCCCTATGTATATTTTTGGGTCGGGTCGGGTCGGGTTCGGGTTTATAGGTCAAAGCCCTAGGGCTATTAATGATCCTAGTAAAAAGGGCCGGGTCGGGCCGGCCTATTCTAAAGGGCCAAAAAAGCTCTAATTAAAAAAAACTATTTTAACCAAAGGGTGAAACTGAAACGAGGAAATTTTGTTCAAGGTTGGAATGCTTAGATTTTAGTATTGGCTATTTTTAATGAATAAAAAAAGACCAATTGAGAACCAAAGCACTCACGTTGTTCCATTTCCATTATGAGTGCATCATTTTATACTCTATTTTAATTGTATCTTCACCTTTACCACCGATGTGAGAGATTTCCTTATCATTCACCATTCATCATTGCCCTCAAATAGATCAAAATTATATTGTCCCACATCGCTCATATCCATGAAAGATAAACAAAACTTAGTATAAATAAATGGGTCACCATTTGACACCTGAATCACCTAAGTGTTATGCAATAATGCAATACACAAATTCATTTAAATTTGTTTATACTTGATAAAATTTCATTTAAAATGAAAATGAAAACACGGACTGTTACGGTCGGGCTAAGTAGGGTCGGGCCGGGTTGACCCTTCATTTTAAATTTCGGGTCGGATCATTTTTTAGGGTCGGATTCAAAAATCAAGACCCTAGCCCTGCCCCATTATACTCGGGTTCGGATCGTATAGAGCAGCAACTCGGATCGGGTTCGGGCCAATCGGGCCAACTCGAACTTTCTCGGCCGTAGGGCCATATGGAGAGGCGTACACCAAACGAATCACAACACAACTATTTGGGCTTCCCCGTCTCACTTCAAACTTCACTACATTATCCATATGGGCCGGCCCATAAACTACTACGACCACCACTCACCACGATTCGATTCGCAGTTTTCCGGTACCGACGCCGTCTCCGCTAACCCGTCGCGGCACCACTCACTAATTGACGAACAGACGTAGGGTTTCGCCATGACAGCTGTACCGCTTTTCCAAAGCTCTACTCAGGTCAATCCCTTACTCATTATTAAGTTTTTCATATTAGTTTATCTCATTTGTTCAATTTGATTGAATTGCAGACGATGTGAGCCTTCTAGTAGTCTTACTCGACACCAATCCATATTTCTGGAAAACTGCGTCCTCCCTCCCTTTTACCAATTTCCTATCCCATGTAACTCCTCACTTGCTCAATTCTTCGTTTTTTAGAAGTTACTTTTGTTGATTTGCTTATGTTATGAATTGCAGTTCTTGTCGTTTTTGAATTCCATTTTGTTGCTAAATCAACTCAACCAAATTGTGGTTATTGGTACCGGATACAACTCGTGCGATTACATTTATGATTCAGCGTTGGCTTCAGTTCTTGCTAGTCAGACTACTGAGAAAGGAAAAATGCCTGCTCTTTGTCGTGATTTGCTGGAGAAATTGGAGATGTTTGTTGTCAAAGATGAGCAGTTAAGTAAAGATACTGCTGTTTCATGTGTTGGCTCGTCGTTGTTGTCTGGATCCCTTTCGATGGCTCTTTGTTGTATCCTTCACTTTAATGCTGCAGCTGCTTATATTTTGATTGAGTGGCACAGTTGAAAAAGATTCTTATTGTTTTGATGTTTCACTTGACTTGCCACATAGATGTACAGAGGATATTTCGGTCTGGGCCTCTACACCCGCAGCCTAGAGTGAGTTTTTTTTCTTAATCTGCATAACAATAAAGGCATTGGGTATTGATTTTGGTAACAACATTTTTGACTGTCAAACTTTTTGCATATCATTGGTGGTAAAGATTTTTTGTTTTAAATCCACTTAATGCGACTGTTGATGTAGATACTCTGCTTGCATGGATCTCCAGATGGTCCTGAACAGTATGTTGCAATCATGAATTCCATATTTTCGGCACAACGCTCCATGGTATTTTCTCCAAAAAACCATTTGAGCCTTTTCATAACAAAAATCTGATGTTGTGTTCTTCAGTAACATTGTTAACTTGATGATAAAGTATTGTATCTGTCCTGATTTGTATCTACAAACTTTTTTTTCATATGTCATGCTTAGTTTATTGTGATAAGATCCTACTTACTGTGAGACTGTTGGATTTTGTGCCTCAAGAAGACTGTCTTAGCAATTTTATATGCTTGTCCAGCCAGCAGATGGTACAGTTTGTGTTATGTGCCGTTGTGAAGACATCTTAAATTCCTGTAAATGTGCATCATTTAAAATTATAATCCTAACTAGGCGGTACTTCAGTTTTTCTCTTCCTGGACATAGGGTAGGGGTTATGATTTATTCTAATGTTTTATATTCCCTCCTCACATCATATAAAAAATTCAATTTTTAATCCTGCTTTCTCCCTTGAATTTTGTTGGGCTCACTTTGTTTGTGAACTGCAAAGTTTTTCTTTGGTTCATCTATATTTATACTGGTGCCCCAGATTCCTATTGATTCCTGCGTATTAGGAGCACAGCATTCTGCCTTCTTGCAGCAGGTTGTGCTCTTTCAAAATCTTTCCCCTTACAAGATATATGCGGATTTGTTTTGTTTAATAGTATTGGGCTATGATTTATAGGCTTCTTATATAACGGGAGGTGTGTACTTGAAGCCTCAACTACCAGATGGAATCTTCCAGTATCTTTCTGTGAGTTGCTGATGCATGTCCTGTACGTTGTTTATATACTATAGATGAAATTCTTTGCCTTTAGCACACCGTCATTTTTTCCTGAATACAGGCTAACTACAAAGTCATGAAAAATCTTGGTTTCTAAATTATTAACGTGATATTAACACTCGCTCGACTGATATCTACATTTTATAGTTAGTGCATTACACCATCATTCTAGAGTTTCATGACCTAAGTAACCGTGCATTGGTGATGCTGCAGACTGTTTTTGCTACAGATGTGCAATCTCGCAACTTCTTGCAGCTCCCAAAACCTGTTGGGGTTGATTTCCGTGCATCGTGAGTGTACTTTTCATTACATTTTAAATTATTCATTATTTCGATTTTTCATGAACATAATGAATACAATATATATGAACCTGAAATCAATTCTGGTGCTGTTTTCGCATCAAATCCCATGTTCATGTTTTCAGTTCTTTCATATCTTGTCTATTTCAAATCATAGTTTTTCGTTGTAGGTCTATTGTATACACGTTTTACTTAAAATTAATTGTGATGCTTTTTTTAATATAACTATTGAGAATTGCCATATGTTAATAGTGACTACACTTGCAAAAGGAACCTAGATCACCATTAGTGTTGCCAACGGACATTTTTGTTTGTACTGCATATCTTTTACAACCACCTGCATCAGGAACATGCAGGGAACTCGTCAATGATTCTTTCATAGTCACTTCTTTTGCAGTTGACTACATTACTGGATGTTATCTTATGTTTTTAGTGCCCTATCATCCCGGCTGTTTCATGTATTTTTTTAATTTGCAGGTGCTTTTGCCATAAAAATACAATTGATATGGGCTACATCTGCTCTGTTTGTCTTTCCATATTTTGTAAGCACCACGATACGTGTTCAACCTGCGGGTGAGTGAATATTTTATCTGTTTTATCATTTACATATAGCGGAACCTAATCATCATGCCAGATGCATCATACCAAGTGAATTAGAATTTGATTTACGTAATTACTTAGTCCAGGCAATACAATGAAAATACTATTTCACCAAATGAAGGTCAGTTCTACAGTCTACAGACTTTTTTAAGATAAACCGATTATTTTGTTTTGGAGCTTGAAATCAATAGTCATTTCCCTGTTTTCATGTTAAAGGCTGACCATTTCTCCTACAAAAATTTAATAAACCTCGGGTTTAATTCTGAATACATAAAAGTTAATTTGATCATACCTACAGAAAGTAATTCCATTTATTACTAGCTGTTAGATTACAATTGTCAACCTAAATGATATGAATTATATTTATATCATGCATAATAATTTTTTGCACTCGTCTTAATTTCGTACCAGAAAACTACATGTTCATTGATCTACTAGTGTAGAACTTATCACAAGAATATGAGATCAATTAATGGAACTCATGCGACGTTACCTTTGAAGTAGAGACTTACGTGTGTGTTTTAATTTGTTTATTAAGCAAACGCTTCATGAATTTCGGAACTGTTGTTTGTTGTTTCCAGTTTATTTAATTTGGAGGTGCATAGTCCTATCCTCAACTTTCTCACCAATGAAGTAAAATATTCTAGATTGTTTGGTTCAGATTGTAATGGTCTAGATTGGTAGGTACAGGGTTGTCACTGTATACTGATTTTGGAAGCTGTTATCAACTTTTCCCAGGTCAAATTTTCGTCAGGCTCATTCAACTTCAACAACAGATCAGGCTCATTCAACTTCAACAACAGATCGGAAAAGAAAGGCGCCAGAAGTATGAACTCGGCCTCTCAGCTGCATGTACCTGGCTACAGTGTTGGTTGAGTGGTCTTCTCCAATTTTGTTTAAATATCTAGTGTTATGAAATGCAAACAAAGTTTTCCAACCTTGATGAGTGCCTTTGGTGTATTTGAATTTTTTAAGTAAGATCCTGTTATGTTTTTTGTATAGTGTTGACCTTAAGGGCATTCAAGTTCAAAAATGAAGGCAAGTTAGCACTTTTTGTTTTCCGGTGTATAGATTTCCAATTTTCCTTGCCAATTTTTGAGATTGATGTTGTGCGTTGGATTTTTCATTTTCTTTGTGATGATTTTCTAGATTGAACTGATTTCCATTGGCTTCGCTATTTTGCTTGTTTATTTGGACACTGCATATTTGATTTGAGGAAGAATTGAAGCCCTTTTTCGGTGTATAGATTGAAAGTTTAATGAGATGAAGCCACATTAAGATGAGAAGTTTGTTATAAAGGAAGTCAAAGAGGGGAATAAGGCATAACTTGAGAAAGCTAGAAAACAAAGATTCGAACTGTTGTCATGCAGTGCTACTGCGGGAACAGTCTAAACTTGGAGCAAGGCTATTTGCGAGCTTACTTGAACGTCAATTAAGTCTCCAAGACACTTGAACATAATTTAACTAATCAGAATATCGGTTCGGTTTTTATGGCGGGTTGAAATTTATTCCACATCCGCACCATATTTAGTGCGGTACGGTTTTAAAATAATTATTTGTATTGGAATGTGTTGCAAATTTTAAAGCCGTTTCTGCAGTAGTTTGGTGCGGACGGCTCCCTAAATATGGACGGTTTTTGTCAACCCCTAAATATCTAGTCTTTTCCCCATATTTAAAAGAGATCAACAAACTTCTCACTAAAACTTGACAAAAAATCATTGGTAGTGACAGGTTCTCCGTGACAGCGTGTCTTTGGTTCCTTTCTGTAAAATCTTGTCACAGGTTCCTCTCTAAGACTACCTTCTCATAAAGTACTGATCTTGTCAAAATTCCTCTCTAACTCATCTCGTAGCACTGATCTCACTTTGTGTATCGATTCTCCTTTGATACCAATTGAAATTCTATCGCCTTAATCCTTCTCTGCCTCTTGCGGAAAGGTATTACTCTGGTGTTATGCTTAGCATCACTGCACTATCACAGGTTCAACTGCACAATCTCCTTTTGAATTCAGTTCTATCGGATACAAGTATATGTGAACTTTGGTTTTTGACTTTGATGAATGACTTCAAGAATTTTGATCTCTACATATTGGCTGAGAAATCATAATTCCTAATGGCATTCTTACTTCTAAGTTCTAGCTTTAGGAATCTCTATACAAGATCCTACTAGATTCTCAAAACCATTTTTATCAGGATTTCTTAACTTAATTATAGAAATCCTTAACCAGGTTGCATTACTAATAGAATTTGGATTTCTATATTTGAGATTAGGAAATCTGCCAGGTCATAGTTTTATTCTTGTGTGCTCCCTGTCATAGCTCTCCTCACAGTGGCGGAACCAGGACGAAATATTCGCCGGGGCTCAAATAATTTTTTTAGAAAGGGCTCAAATAATTTTTTTAGCTGGGGCTCTAATAATTTTTTCAGCCGGGGCTCAAATAATTACTTTACCCGGGGCTCCAAATCGAATTATGATAAATTATACCTGGTAAAAAAAAAAAAATTTCCTCGCCGGGGCTCCAGCCCCCTCCGCCCCCCTAGTTCCGCCACTGTCTCCTCATGTACGTTCCATGTCACAGCTATACTCTTATTTACTCCCGTGACAGCCTTCAAGATTTGAATATTCTTCGTCAAAACATGACATACATTCAGAAACTACATCCATGAATGAGAAACATAACATTGAAAGATAAATGTCCAACTGCTGCATTTGACTAAAGAACTTTAGACACTAAAGGTTGACTAAAGAACTTTGGACACTAAAGGTTGACAAAAAAACTTAAATGACCTATATCGTGTATCATTTAATTACAAGGACATTAATTTACAGAGCTTACAAGCACTTCAAATTTATTCATCTTTTTTTTTAAAATCTAAATAAATTTGAGGAGCCATAAATTTCCCTGTTTTAAATGCCTTCTAAAAACATTGCATTATATAAATTTCCCTGTTTTTATATAATTGTGATTTAATTTTGAAATTTGACAACTTCAGTGAAACTTTTCAAACCCCATGACCACATTTAATAAATCACAAGTATATTTTTTCTTTAATTGTATCTAAACCCAAGAAATTTAGCATAATTTTATGACTACTAACCATAATTACAAAAAGGTAATGGATCATATGAAAAGTGATAGTTTGGTTAAAAAATAAAAAGTGATAAGGGCCACTCGTTAGTTCTAATCCTACGGCTACATTTAATCATTGAAAATATTAATTTTAAATTTCTTAAGGGTACAATAGTAATTGATTCAATTGAAATATATTTAAAATATATCTTAATTATCCGATTCCTTAAATTTAGGCAACTGATTATCGGTTATGATTAAAATATATCATATTTATCATTGATTAGTTTAGATAATCAGATTGTTTTGTTCAAACTTTCAAAGTTAACTTTAACTTTGAAAAACTTTAAATCATATTATAATATAATATAATAGACGGTCCTATAGTGTATTCATATTTTCACATTAATTAGTTTTTTGATTCAACAAATGATTTCGTATGGTTCATGAATCATGCAACCTCAATTCGTGAACCAAAAACATAATATATGATTAAACATTTACTGAAAAAGATGTTTTATTAACAATAAATTTGGACAAAAACGTATTATGGTATTCGTTAGAGTTTATTTATATCTCTCCTTTTTTTTAAACTGGACGGTGCCAGCGCAATTTTATTTAAGGATCCTAGCAAGCCGGATCAGGCAAATTACAAAGCGTTTGAAAGAAACTGTGAGAGTTCAATGGGCAAGTGAACTCAGTTGAACTCAGTATTATGGCACATTTGTTAGCAAACTGGTCAACGCTGCTGAAGCAACAGATAAAAGCTGCTGAAGCAAAAGGTGAAGCAAGGCGTAGTGTTATACAGTCTGAATGAACAACGACATTTAGACTACAATGTATTGGCGTGTCACAATGTCAAAGACGGAAAGATCGGGATAGATCAGGAAAGATCGGGATAGATCAGGACATTGTTGCGATGTTTTAATTATATTAGAATTCGATCAGAATTAGGAAATCGATTAGAATTAGGAAGTTTCCGAAATTAGGAAGTTTCTAATATCTAAAGTCGATTAGAAATAGGAAATCTGAAGTTGATTAGAATTAGTAAGTTTCTATGATTGATAGAACACTATAAATTCAGAAGGAAAAAGGGCTGATTAAAGCATGACTTTCTGGTAGAAGATTGAGAGCTGAAATATTGAGAAAGTCTACGTACGAGCTAAGGATATTAAGCTAATTGCACGGACATGTGCGCTGAAGGAGCTTACCGCAGTTCATAGGTGATTCGCTGTCTCCTAGGAGTTGTACTTTGATACACATTCAGGAAGAGTAGAGGGTCGTTCACTTGACGAACAAGAGATCAGTGGAGTTCTGATCTGGTGGATAGCTGATAGGTTGTCAGTACTCTCGGACTGAGGTTTCCGTGAGTTGTTTCATTAGAGTTCTTTGAGAAAGTCAATTTGGTGTAATTGTACTTGAACTTATTAGTGAAACGTTTCCATCGGGCTTTGGAGTAAGCCCCCCAGACTAAGCCTTAAGGGAGCCGAACTGGGTTAACAAGTCTTGTGTCTTTTAAATTACAGTTTGTTATTTTTGTGCACAAGCTGTGCTTCAGACTATCTGAAGTAAGTCTGAGACGTAAATTTCAATTGGTATCAGAGCCGATCACTGGACACACTGAGTGAGATCCTGTCAAGAATGATGAATGCCAGAGAAGCACAGATACGTCCCCCCGTGTTAGATGGAACAAACTACTCCTACTGGAAAACCCGAATGAGAGCCTATATTAAGTCATTAGATGACAAAGCTTGGAGAAACATCATAGTTGAATGGACTCCTCCAAAGGTACTAGCAACTGATGGAACTATCACTATAAAAAGAGAAGAGACATGGAATGCAGAAGAAGAGAAGGCTGCTTCAGCAAACGCTAGAGCACTATCAACAATCTTTGGAGCAGTAGACCTAGATGTATACTCACTGATCTCAGAATGTGAATCTGCGAAAGAGGCTTGGGATATACTGCAGACTACATATGAGGGAACAAATACGGTCAAGGAGAGCAGGTTGTTGACTCTTACCTCTCAGTTTGAAAATCTGAAGATGAATGAAGATGAATCAGTAACAGAGTTTAATAAAAGATTAATGGATATTGCTAATCAATCACATGCTCTAAGGGAAACACTCAGTAATGAAAAACTGGTAAAGAAGGCATTGAGAGCATTATCCAGTAAGTTTGCCATGCATAAAATTTCTATTATGCAAACCGAAACTGAAAACTCTCAAATTAGAAGAACTGATGGGGACGTTAAATCATATGAATACGAGCTTGAGGTAGAGCACCAACTAAGAAGAAGACAAAGGAGTAGCTTCAAAAGTGAAGCACCAAGATGTGATTCTGAATCAGATGATGAACAATTTGCTATGATCGCTAATAACTTCTCAAAGTTCCTAAAGAAGCTGAACAGACAAGGATCAGAAAGGACTGACTCTGGGAAAACTGGTAAAAGCGGTGGAAATCCCAGAGGAAGAAGGAACAGAATGGATGATCGAGGAACGACCACAGAAAAGAAAGATAAAGGGATCAGATGTTTTGGATGTGAAGGATATGGTCATGTATTAAGAGAATGCCCAACTGAGATGAAGAAACAGAAAAAATCCCTCATGGTGAGCCTCAGTGAATCAGAAGGAGAAGAAGACTCTGAGGAAGAATCAGAAAAAATTAGTTGTGTTGCACTGACTGCTGTAGCAGAGCTTGAGCAAGAATCAGACAAACCTCAAGAAACAGATAGTGACACTGAAACTGAAATAAATGATGAATCTATTGCTGATAAATTCAGAGCATTGTATGAAAAGTGGGAAGAAGTTGTTCAGATCAATAAGCGACTCAAAAGTGAGAAAAATGAATTGATCGAAAAATGTGGAAATCTTAAGACCAACTATCAGCAACAACTCTGAGTTAAAGAGTTCAAAAAGGGATTAGAACATCTTAACAAGTTAATGGGAATGACAAAGGAATAAATCGACTCGATGAAATCATAGCAGCCCAGAAAACCGATAAGTCTCGAACTGGTATTGGATATGAAAATCAACCTGATGCTGAACAAAAGGGTGGAAAATTAGGAACAGTTGATGAACCAATCCAACCCCCAGCAAGAAAGTCATACAACCTGAAAGCTGAAACAGAGATCTGAACGGGTGTGCTATACTGTGGACGTAAAGGACATATCAAGAGAAACTGCTCCGAGTACTTATACTCTTACACTCAAGAAGACAAATCAACAAAAGCAGGAGGTTCCCAGTGTGTATAAAACAATTCTGGTATCCTAGGTTTGTTCCTAAAGGTCAGATTCCTAATTATTTTAGAAACACTAACCCTTCTAGGACACCAGCGATCAAGAAATCACTACTGCTATGTAGCTCTAAGTCTAATGACCCAGCAACCTACAGATCAATGGTTTTGATAGTGCATGCTCAGCTCACATGACTGGAGACCAGAGTTATCTTACTCAGCTCAAAAAGTTCCTGAAGAGTATGTCACTTTCGGAGATGGAGCTAAAGGAAAGATAGTTGGATCAGGAACAATGTCTGTTCAAGGACTGCCTAAGCTGAATAATGTACTATTGGTAAAAGGATTAAAAGCAAATCTGCTGAGCATTAGTCAGCTTGTGATGATGGAATGACAGTAGATTTAACAAAGGAAGGTGTGTGGTCAAGAATGACAAAGGGTGTGTGTAATGACTGGAGATAGAGCTTCCAACAACTGTTACTTGCTAAAAATAGACAGATCCATACCTCAGATGAGTTGCATGATCACCAGACAAGATGAAATGCTTCTTTGGCACAAGAAATTAGGTCACATTCACTTCAGAGCACTAAAAGAGATCGCAAATCAAGGACTGATTAGAGGAATTCCTGAAATTAAAGGTGATGAGACAGTCATGTGTGGTGAATGTAAGATAGGAAAACAGATTAGAAGCACACATAAGAAGAAAGACAAAATCTCCACTGACCGAGTACTAGAACTACTACACATGGACCTCATGGGGCCTTTTCAAGTGGAGAGTTTGGGAGGAACAAGGTATGTGCTAGTCTGTGTTGATGACTTCTCACGTTATACATGGACAATCTTTCTCAAAGAAAAATCAGATACAGTGGATGCTGTCAGATTTCTGATACGTAAAATACAAAGAGAAAAGAATGTGACATTGATAACTATCAGAAGTGACCATGAGCGTGAATTTGAAAACAAGGACATGGAAGAATTCTGCAGATTACAAGGTATCCAACATCAACACTCAGCTGTAGTAACCCCACAACAGAATGGAGTAGCTGAACGGAAAAACTGATCATTACAAGAGATGGCTCGAGTACTCTTACACGCAAAGAACATTCCATTAACCCTCTGGGCAGAAGCCATGAACACTGCTTGTTATACACTGAATATAGTACTTTTTTATTTATTTATATATTTAACTTCCCCAGAAGAGGAAGTGTCCAAAAATTGACGGGGTAAGTACGCCGAAGTAGGACATACCTAACTCACCCTGAATAGAGTACTTATCAGACCAGGGACATCCAAGACATGCTATGAAATATGGAAAGGTAAGAAGCCAACAGTAAAATACTTCCATATCTTTGGCAGCATATGCTACGTAC
This sequence comes from Sedum album, assembly GCA_006409495.1. Classification (NCBI taxonomy): domain Eukaryota; kingdom Viridiplantae; phylum Streptophyta; class Magnoliopsida; order Saxifragales; family Crassulaceae; genus Sedum; species Sedum album. The sequence goes on from QZGG01002676.1 coordinate 19,075, forward strand.
TAGAAGACAGAAAATATAAACAGAAATTGGATGCAAGGAGTACAGAAGTACAGAAGGAATATTTGTAGGTTATTCACCCAATAGCAAAGCCTTTCGAGTATATCTTCCAAAAAGCAGAAGCATCATTGAATCAGTCAATGTTGCAGTTAAAGATATAACAGAAAAGGAGATGATGACCTTTGACTCAAGTAATACTTCTACTCCAGATACTGCTGAAGCAGGATCCGAAGCAGAGCCTGGAGCAGATGATCCTTCAGAAAGATTATCTGATGACTCAGGTTCAGATGAATTAAATAAAGATGCTGACCACTTAAGTTGTACTCCCATTCCCTCACAAAGGATTCAAAAGGATCATCCAGTAACTGATATTATAGGAGATCCGTTTGCCCCAAGAAACTTAAGAGGCAAGAAGATTGATTTTGTCAAGATGGTCAGTGGATCTTGCTTTCTGTCTACCATAGAACCTAAGAATATTCAAGAAGCAATAAAGGATGAATATTGGGTCGTAGCAATGCAGGAAGAACTTGGTGAGTTTGAAAGGAATGATGTCTGGGATTTGGTACCCAGGCCTGCTGGAGCAAACATTATTGGCACTAAATGGATATTCAAAAACAAGACCGAGACGAGAAGGGAAACATTACAAGGAACAAAGCCAGATTAGTTGCTCAAGGATACACCCAGATTGAAGGTATTGATTTTGATGAAACATTAGCTCCCGTAGCAAGACTCGAAGCCATACGTCTTCTCCTAGCACTTGCATGTCACTTGAAGTTCAAACTATACCAAATGGACGTCAAAAGTGCGTTTCTGAATGGGATCTTGAATGAAGAAGTCTATGTAGCACAACCAAAAGGGTTTTGAAGATCCAACTCACCCAGATCATGTCTACAGACTCAAGAAAGCTTTATATGGTTTAAAACAAGCGCCCAGAGCATGGTATGAAAGATTAACCGTGTTTCTCATCAACCATGGCTATGTGCGAGGGGGAGTAGATAACACTCTGAGACGTAAATTTCAAACTGAAAAACAAAACATCCTAAGGATTAAAACAAGAAGTTGGACAAGCCCAACTAATACAAACGCGAAAACAGAAACCAAACATTACAACACACTGTCAACAATAAAATTCCTAAAAGCATAACGATCCCTATGCATGCCCAGATCGTCGGTTGAAACCATTGAGTGCGAATAGGCTCTTCTCATGTCAACTTTGCGCGAAGTAACAACACTACGCTGAGCAGCTAAAGATAACTCCGAGCTCTGATGAACAATACCTGGATTGGACGTGTATGCTATGACTTTAGCATCAATACAACACCTAGGGCAGATCTTCCGAAAGGATATATCCCTGAAAGCATAAAACTGATCTCGATGCAAAACCAAGTGATCAGAGTGACAGAGAGTTTGAAACTCACTCATAGAGCTTTGAAGATCCAGAATCTTAAAACTATGCTTCTATGATATGATGATGCAAGTGTGAATAAAATCTTGAAGGCAGTTAATTGTAGATAGAGTATTACCTTCTTTAATGAGAGCCATTAGGAAGGAACCACCTTTGTAATACGCAGCGACATACCTCTTCTTAGCTTGTCTCACCACAGATTCTATCTTAACAAAGACCAGCTCCTGACTAGTTTTCTTCCTCACTCTCATTAGACTAGTGACCCTAGCAGGGTATGCTCCAATGGCATGAAGGGTGAGATCAGCTTGAAGGTTATAGGATTTTTGAGTATCTATAGCTGCTGCAATAATTGGACTCCACTGAAGAAGGAATTTCTTCCAGTCCCTATGACTGTTATCATATCTGATAGCATTCCTGGATTTCCATATCTCCCACAAGCCTGCACACACCATTCCAGCAGCAAGACAATCTAAAGGCGATGAGTCATTAAGCCAAACCCTGGCCAAAGCTTCTGCCCCATTAACACGGGGTTTATCAAAGATATCAGATATCAATCCCAAGAAGTTAATGGCCCAATTCCCTTCAAAAAACAGATGATGAGTTGTTTCATACCTATGACAGGTGCAACAATTACATCTCGAAGGCATATGAAGCCCAATTCTCAGAAGTTTCCCATCTGTTGTGATGGCATTTTGAAACAGCTTCCACATAAATAGGGAAATCTTCATGGGAATCCAGGGATTCCAAATTTTACTGCCCCAAGGAACTCTTCTGCATTGAGTTTGAAAGTATTTGCGAAAGATTTTCGACTGAAATTTCCATCAGGGGAGGCACACCAAATAAATCTGTCAGAGAGATCGGAGATAATGGTGTCAACATTTGATATCGCATGGTTCATGAACCATTTTACATCAATTCGAGAATCATGACATTTTGTCATGAATCAGTTGTAATTCATAAAGTTATAGACTACATAATATCACAACGAATACAAAATAATAGGTTCGACGGCTGATTTTCTTTTTGGCTCATCATGTTCAACTAATCTCTTTGTTTTTGCTCGCTTTATCTCACAGCAGGAATAGTGCAACCTCTGGTTCATCATTTTGACTCTAGTGTTCTGCATCATAGTATGAACTAATTAGAGATAACAAATTACAAAAAGATGACGAAATCAATATGGTCCATTATTTGATACCTTATGGTTCATGAATCATGCGGTGTCAAATAACGAACCGGTAATTTTATCAATTTGGTTCATCATTTGACACCTTATGATTCATGAATCATAAAAGCCATTTTTATAAAATGGTATCATCATAGCTTATTTTGAATAGCAAAACATGTCTAAAGAGGCAAAAATAATGAATAATAAATGACCTTGAAAACAAAAACTTACTGTGATGTGTTTTGAATCGATCTTGTACCATGATTTAATGGACGTCTAATCATATTATGTTAATTCTATTAAAACAAAACTTCTATTTACCCGAAAATTGTATACAACAATCTTATACAACAATTAATCTTCATATGCGAGAAGGTTGACAAATTATTTATTTTAAGGCTACATCTTACCTCTTGTTTGAGTCGTTGGAGTCCGTTGATTTTGAAACTAAAATCAGCTTTGGAGTCGCCAATGTCGAAGAAATTGAACAATTTCAAACGATTTGAATTTTGAGATAATATCAAATTTGAAATATCAATCAATTTACCCTCATTGATTTGTTTTAATATATTTAATCATTAATTAATTTTTGTATTTATAAATTGATTTGCAATCTGAGCCGTCTAATTATTTAAATAGGATGGCTTAGATTACTTTTTATTTTATAATTTGGGTTACTTTTCACCCGATCTCTTCTCTTACAACAAATTATAAACCTACGTAGAAATGATCGACAACAATTTAGAGTGAGTTTATCATTGAATTTATGGCTTAAGATTCTAAAGATTGCGCCTTTACTCATTACTAAATAAACCCAACTTGATACGACAACTCGTTTGAATAGAGTGGGCGTTAGTAAATTATAGTCTTGGGTAAAGATCAGGAGAGACATGTAGATGTAAGAAGGGAGGACTTAATCTTAATCGTAGATTTTCATTATAGTCATTAACATTTATTTATTCTGTTATTAATTTTACTTGATTAACACATTTTATTAGTGTTTTAGTTTTCATCCATTCGTTAAGCATTTTTTGCACTGGGTTAAGTTTAAGAGAGACGTGTAATTTTTGTGATACGGAGAGACATCATCTCAACTGTTGATTTGAAATTTAAGTTGGGTTTTAATTAAATTAGGTGGTTTGATTTGCAAAATGCAGTGGTGGTTATTAGGTGATGGTTATTAATATCAACCGTTAGATTATTAGAAATCAACGGTCGAGTGATGTACCTCTATCTCACAAAATATTGAGTGTCCTTCTCGACCCCATTCCTTTTGCACTAAATGTCATATTAAAATTTGAATAAATGCAGTAGTAGTAAACATTTTCAACAAGTTTAGATATTTATAAGTATGAGATAAACCCAAGGAGACAATTAACTAAAATTAATTAAGGTATAAGGGTTGGTGGTTAGATTTGCGAAAAGCCTAAGTATTTATACTTGGAGTTTTATTTTTTACATAGATTATTATTAATGAACAATCAAGATTATATATCATATATCTTATAATTATTTTATTAACTCCTCAGTCTATACAAGAACATTAATTCAAAAGTTACTATATATTGGAGGATTATGCTATGCAATTTATAAAGAAAATTTTAAACAATATCTGGTTTTTCACCCTATATCTATGTATTATATTAAACTGTTTTTTATAACTTACATCTCATCGACTTTTCACTATGTAGTTTCACAGAACTCGGATATAAACAGCATTTGTGAAACAATGAAAAAATATACTGAATTTTGCAAAATAATTATGTACTCTGATGCTCGAAGTGCATCTGTAGATATATTAATTATTGGTAATATATCTATAGACTGGACAATTAACGATACACTTGAAGTCATTAATTCAATACAGAAAAGCGTAGAAAAGGGGAGAAGAGTGGATACAAAAAACTGCAAAACTGCATGCGACAATGTGAAGAAAAAAATGCCTGTAGCAAAAAACTTATGGGATCATTTGAATTTTGATGCTGCAAAAAGTGAGGCAAAAGAAAGAGTGTACCAATTACAAAAATCATGCAAAGGCGAGTATTTTAAACATTTAGGACGCGGTTAATTTAATAGAGATATAAATAATTTAATTTGTCTTTTACGTATTTTTTAGGGGTATATGCAATTATGTGTTGATATATTAGTTTCAAATGTATTATTATAAATGAGAGAATTATAGGAAATTTTATAAAGCATGAAATATTTGATATTTTGTATTTTTTATATTTTCTTTGCCTTGTGTAGCTTATTTAACTTCAACAATTATTTGATTACTTTTGTGAATCTATCTATTTTGGTGGATCCCTTAAATCCATTTTTATCAATGCAATATATTGTGACAATACATTAATGAGATATGTGAGTTGCGCATGTTTTGCACGTGACATGCATATGCCAAATATAATAACATGGTGCAATATCAGTCATTGATAATATGCAATCATGCAATTTAGATTTCATGTATCCACCAAAATAGATGAATCCACATGAAATATCTCCTACATATTGAATATAGCTCAATAGAGTTGGGGGGCCAAATTCCATAAAAATACAACGGGGAGGATTCGAACCTGGGTTTTCCAAGGTAAAAATCAAGCTAGTGACCAATACACAACTACAATGAAAGGTTATAGGAGAACATGTATTTTTTAGTAAGACGGAAGACCATGATCTTAGCCGTTGAATTCTAACAATCCAACGGTTGATATTGATAACTGTCAATCTCCAACCGTCCGTGTTTATTGCAAATCCAACTGCCAAATTAATTGAAAACCAACTTTAATCTCAACTGTCGATTTAATCTAATCAACGACTGAGATTATGTCCTTCTGTTTTACAAAACATACATGTCTCCCTAGATCTCAACTCCGCTACTACATTTTGCTTTCTAGTTACTAACAATTACATGTATAAACAACAATTTTTCAAACTTAGAGAGGGCAAAGGACCCCGCCATCCCCCCTTAAATCCGCCCATGTGCTCATCATCTTGCCCTTGACATATTTTGATAATACTATCCTAAGTGTACAACAACATTTGGCATAAAGATAGTCATTGATTGCTTCACACCAATTTAATGATGCAATTTATTTATTAAACAATAACTTGTACAAAGAATGATGTAATTGGACTAATTTTAAATTTACATTTTTGCCTAGTGTTTGTGAAAGTTAAATGCAAAAATAATGAAATTTGACCCTTTTTGTAACACCAATTCTAACAATATTTTGGTATCATCATTAAAATAAATTTCTTCTTATAACCATCATTAAAATATGTTTTGAAAATACCTAGTAATCTTAACATTTTCCTGTTTTTAATTATAGAAAACATATTGAAATTGACAGTCACTACCTTTTACAATTTGTTTATTCAACATATATTGTTTTTGATTTCTAGTGTATATGCGAATATTTAAAATACACACTATATGTTAATCTTGTTTGAACACCTTCAATTAATTATAGAAGAAACGAAAAGATCCATCAAAATAAGGAAATGCTGCTCTTCAAATGCGAAATGAATAAACTCATAATTATATTTAGCGAAAATTCGAATTCAAGAGTTTATCTGATTGTGTCTTCGTACTCACCACTCGACCACTTTCGAAGGGGACATATATTATTGGAATAATTGCAAAAGCGTAGAAAACATACGTTAGATAAGTGAAAGAAACAAAAACATGTGGTAGAGAATAGTGACAGGTCGTAATAGTGTTATTAAGTAGTCCATCACGTGGCATTGTTTTCTTCTCCACTCTTTTTGGTCCGTCCACATAAACCTTATGTGTTCTTGCTATATTAATCACCAAGGCAAGCAGAGGCAACATCGATTGTGTGGCCTACGTTTTGCGTCGTCTATCTTCCCCATAAACTAATACCACCACGACCCTTCTCTCTTCATTTTTAACTTATGACACAAATAATATAGGCGATTACCAAATCCCAAATCCCCATATTCGATACGTGTTACGCTTTTAAAAAACACCAAATACTGTATTATTCTCGTCCTTGATAAATACTCCTTTATTGCTGTATATTTGTGCACTTTTTTAGGTGTAAAAGAACTCATTAAAGGTTAGTCTAGTGCAGTGGCGGATCCAGCCCATGAATAAAGAGGGGTCGAAAAAGAAAATTTCAGTAAAGGAGGGTCTAAAATTGAAAACAGATATATTTTTTGAAGCAAAAATGAGACTCGGGAATCGAAATCCAGCCCTCTGCCCTTACACTACTTGGTGAAAACCACCAAGCTACTTATCTATTTTGCTCGTTCTGTTCAAAATATAAATTATATTTAAGTGGTTCATCTCGTGAAAGGGGGGTCGGCTGACCCCTTCCGACCCTCCCTGGATCCGCCACTGGTCTAGTGGTAGTGGAGGTTGTATTATAAGTCACACGTCATGAGTTCGATTTTTCGTGGGTGTTAAAGTAGTGGGGCTTTAGCGGGGTGGGTTTTAAAAAAAATTGTATATTTTCGATCATTCTCAGTTACATATTTATAGATATTTTACTATAGGAGAAGTTGAAGGAAGATGGATAAATATTTGTAACATGAATTAGGTTCTAGAGGGACAAACAACTTTTAGTAGGACCAAATGACACAATCTCAACCATTCATTTTTATTAATCCAACGGTTGATAATGATAACCGTCATTCCATAACCGCTCGTGTCCAACCGCCATATAATTAAAAACTAATCTCAACCGTTGAATTTATCAAATCAACGGCTAAGATTACGTCCCTCTAGATCCTACCTCTTTGTAACATAGTCTTGATAGTTGATTATTTATAATTCAACAACTGAGATTTAAAATAAAAATAACTATTAACTCCAATCGTCTGTATTTTTTGCAAATTCAATCGTCTAATTAATTAAAAATTAACTTTAACCTCAAATGCCAGATCAATAAATTCAACGATTAAAATTATATTCTTCCATCTTACAATATTTTGTTTCATGATCTTATCCCTCTTACCATAAAAAAACAAAGAAATAATCCAGATGATACAAAAGAACTAAAATCAGAAACAACAAGCCAAACCCCAATTATCATTAAACTAATTAATCTACAAAAACAAGAAAATATTTCATCCGGATATTTATTTCCCTATAAAAACTAAACATTTTCAACACAATTTCTATCTCTCCAAAATCCAAACCCAATCGATCTCTCCGATGGCCGCCGTGGAAAACGCTTTCGACTGCCTCCCGGAAGACGTCCTTCTAAACATCCTTTTCAAACTCGAAGACGATCCTCGACACCTTCCTCGCCTCGCTTGCGTCTCCACTAAATTCGCTTCCTTAATCCGATTCCTCTGCTGGAAGAACAAATGCTACGCTTCCATTCCTGACGTCGTCGCCGATCTGATCTCTGGTTCTGCATCATCTGTCCCTGCTGGTGGCTGGCCGTCTCTTTACAAACTCGCTGTATGCTGTCCTGGCCTCCTCCACTCCGGCGTCCTGTTAGATAACTCTGATTTCGGTTTAGAACGAGAACTCGGCCCTGACGGAAATTTTCCGCTTCAGGTAGATGCCGATTCTGTCGATTCCGGTCCCCGAGATAAACCGGATGCTGCGGAGGCTTCTGGATCTAACTGCGGATGGTCGATGTACGACGATCTTTACATGGACACGGTTTACGATGCGTCTGAATTCCAACCTGATGTTGATGAAACGATGGACGCTGCGGCAGCGGTGGTGGAAGAAGAGGAGAGCGTTGTTAAAGCCGGCTGTGAGAGCTCTTCAGTTTGTAGGAAGAATAAAGCCTGCCGATCGCTGCGGTCTCATTTAGCTTCTGGTGTTTGGAACTTGAGCCGTGAACAAGGGAATAAGCTTCTTGCTAGTAGGTTTAGAGGAGATTGCTTATACATCTGTGATTGGCCTGGATGTGTTCATATTGAGGAGAAGCGCAATTACATGCTTTTCCGTGGAATTTTCAAGGATTTCAAAAGGTCTAGGGTATGGAGAACTATTAATGATGGGAATAGGTGTAAGGTTGGTTTGAATTGTGCGTATTGTCTGTGCAATGAGACTTGGGATTTGCATTCTGTTCTGCTTGAGGCGTGTTTATGGTTATCATGATGATGGAGAACCAGTTGTGAGAGCTTATGTTTGCGAGAATGGACATGTTTCTGGAGCATGGACTGATTGGCCTCTCTATACTTGAGGCTGCTGCTTTTAGTCTTTCAGGGTAATGAAGGCTTTTGTTGTGTGTGTCATTTTGAACTCATTTTACAATAAACTTGGATGTTCTTTGGATTCTAAGAGTTGAATTGTTTGTCTGTGGCTACATTTATTATGCCATTGCCAACATGTTTTTACCATTTTACTCCACTTCATAAATTGTACGACTAGCCTTTTTGTGAGTGAAGCGAGCAATGAGATGCAAGCAAAATGAGAAACAAGCCTATTGTGAATTATTATTGAATTGGAAATTGAAGTGCCCTAGTAATGGTTTTATCTATAACATTTTCAAACCCAGCTTTTGTCACAAGTTGCTGCTTTCTAACAAAACTGGTGATGCCAAAAGTCATCTATTATCCATGTGGTAATGATGTAGACAGCTCATACTACTGAACGGTTGTAGGGATGCAAGTGTGGTGTTGTGTAGTGAGTAGTGACTCGATACTTCATAGGATTTGGAAAGGCCGGAGTCAGCTTGGGGCAGAAATCTGTTAAATCTTGTGCCTTTTTTAAGGATGAAAATATATGATTCATCGATTCTTCATTTTGTTTACGTATCCGTGTGCTGGGTTTGTTTCGTTTTCGTGTTTGATATTCATATTAATACTATACTTAAATTTTACATATCTATGGTAAAAAATGTATCTTAATTTTATAAGTATGCTTAAGGTTCTAGGAGCACATGCATCTTTTAGTAAGACGGAAGGGATATTATTTCGGTCATTGATTTTCATCAATCCAACGGTTGTCGGTTGATATTGGTAACCGTCCAAATCCAACCGCCCAATTAATTAAAAATCAAATTTAATCTCAATCGTCGAATTAATCAAATCAGCGGCCAAGATTACATTCTTATGTCTCAAAAAATTTACATGTCTTTGTAGAAACCAACTCTTATAAGTACATTATTTACTAAATCATAATCGTCGATTTGATCGATCTGCCAATTATAGATATAAACGCGATGATTGAATTTGACGTTTATTTTGAGTTTAATTCTCGTCCATTGGATTATTAGTAATCAACGATTGAAATTGTGTTTCACTATCTCACAAAAATATAAGCGTACTCCTTAATTTTTTATCTATTCCTAAAATAACTAGTATGACTAAATAAAATAAACTTTATTACATATTAAAAAAAAGACTAAAAGCACATAATAGCACATAGTAAAAATAAACTTTATTTCTCGAGTGTGAAACTCTCCGCCTTCTCTCTTCCATAGATTCCTCCGCCTCCTTTTTTTCATCTTCCTCCCTTCATTAGTGACTATCTCTTCGGGTAGAGGAGATGGATCCCTCACGGGATGTTGTCTGCCTGTACCCCAAGGAGATTATATATCTTTTTAACTTCATAGTTCTGACCTCCTTGCCGCCGCCTAGGCCGCATGCATGTAGCCGATTCTTGCGTCATTGGAATCCTCAGCCCTCCATCGTCACATGCATGTAGTCTGATTGTCTTAGATCGGCCTCGGTTTGTTTATAAATAAATGTTTGTTTAATGTGTATCTTTTCATTTTTCTTTCATTGTGGATGATGCCGGTCATGCGTGTTATGCGGCTTTATGCTCCGAATAAGGTTTCAAGTTTAGCCGTTTGAAGGTTTCTTGTCTATATGAAGTGCTAGACGCTAGTGGGATTCGATGGTGATGGTGCCGTTATCGGCTTGAACTTTTAACTATTGATTTAACTATTTAAGAGAAGACCAAAAGTGTAGTGTCGTCTCAAATGTTGTACCATCGTATATGTTTTATCTTGTAATCATGTCAAGATTTGTATTCTTCTCATGATTTAATGAAATGTACCCACTTTGATAAAAAAACTCATACCCGCAGACTTGTACAAATCAGGACCAGTCCGCCCGACCCAATCCGTTTGCCCGGTAAATTGGGCGGGTTTGGACAGATAAAATAGTCTGTCGGACAAGCCCAACCCGAGCCCTATTTTTATTAGGGTTGGGCTTGGACATAGATTTTGGCCCGAATTGAGGTGAAAAGACCGCCTATTGGACATATATTTATTTATTTTATATTATAACTTAATTTCTTGATGAAGAAAACTAGAGATCCTAAAAGCATGGCCTCTTTGGGATTAATCTTCAAAGATTTAATCTAACTTAGGTAGGAATGCCATCAAGATAAATTTGTACGCTCTTTTCTTTTCTGTTATGTTCTTCAATTATATTATTGAGTGTGATCTTGTATTTTTATTATTGTTTCTTTACTGATTTTTTTCCAACATATGCTTGTTAGTGTGGAAGTATACAAAAAAAGCGTCCAATAATATTTCTAAGATGGAGACTTAAAGTAAATTATCAAGTTGGTTAAATATCTCTGTATTTTCTAAGGGGAATGTCATCTATGTCATTAATTGAAATTTGTATGAATAGTTCAATTAAAAATTTAACAGATTTTAAATTTGTTTTGGATTTTTTTGAAAAAGACATATTTTCGTTAAACTGAAAAAGTAACAACAATAATAGTGGGCTACCCGACGGACTACCCGATCCGATAGATAGGGCGGGCTTGGACAATATTTTTAGCCCGAGTTTATCGGGCGGCTTTAGTCCAGTCCGAACACATGGACTTTAAAATTGATATATCTGGACCGAACCCGGTCCGAGCCCGAATTTGTACAGGTTCCATTTTTTTGGATTAAAGAGGGCGATAGCCCAATGAATACAACAGAGACGAGGAGTTAAAAAGCTAAAGAAACATTAGCTTGACCTAAAAACTGATTAGGGAATACGAAGTGAACAATACACACGTAGGATACGTCGTTGAGCTTATCCATTGTTGAACCATTCATGCCTTATATGGTGCTCTTACGTGTCTATAACCTCCAAAGCTCACACGTGAATATGATGCTCATTAGGCCTCAACATTGGGCCGGGTAGGGCCGGCCCGAGCCCTATATATGAGGCTTAGGGCCGGGCTGGACGTAATTTTATGTACCCTTTACTATTTATTAGGGTCGGATAGAGCTGGACTTTGTCTAATTTATGAGGCCCTTTGAAGTCCTAAAGCCCTATATTTTTAATGTCAGGATCGGACCGGCCTTAAGGCAAACCTCATTAATTTCTTTTTATTAATATATTATTCTTTTAAATTTACAATTTATAACAAGATTAATCAACCGTTTATAGATTGATTTTAACATATCTAATACGTATGTTATTTTTCTAAAATATAAAACTACACATTTAAATTAAATTAAGCTTACACTAAGTATTTTATTTAAATATATCGAAACACATTATGGCTCGTGGGCAAGGCTGAGCTTTGCCACTATGGCCCGTGTTCAATAATTGGCCTTTAGGGTCGGTCTTTTTAGGCCCGAACTAAGAGCAGGGTCGAGCTTCTAACCGAACGATCTTAGGGCTTCCGAGCCTTAGGGCTTCCGAGCCTTAGGGCTTCCGAGCCTTAGGGCTAAATGTTGTGGCCTATGCTCATATGTGTCTAAAACCTCCAAAATTGCATCAAGCTGCCACATGTAGTAGATTGGGTTGAAGAGCTTCTTGAACTTATCCAATATTTAATAACATGTTTATCACTAATCAAAACATGAATAGCATGGATGGTGTTCTTCCTTCCTGAAAAGCAGCCTCCTCCATTAAAACCTTGCAACATTGAAAACTTCAAACATTTTGGAAATTACAAATGTAAAGAAAACTTATCAATGATAACAAAATCAAAAACAAACTAGGTAAGAAGTAAACAAAGGTTTTTTGGCATGAAAAACTAGAAAGAAAAGAATTCTCTTAGCTTGAAAAGCTAAAAAACTTATAATCCAAAAATTCTCTCATAGAGAGAACGGAGAGCTTCTCTCTCTAAAAGTAAAAGAGAAACTGCTAGTTATGATAAGAAGATGAAAGGAAAGATATTGTTGTAAAATATTATGTCTAGTGTATCACGAGAAACTATAACTTGTTTGTGACGCTCTTCTTGAATAACTAAAGCATACACACGGTTTAGTCCCGAAAGAGGCCCTTGCGACATAATAGATGAGCGTAGACTACCAAAAGAAACATCATCCAAGCCTAATAGAAATTGATGGACATGTTCAACCTCACGTTCTTCAGCCAATTCAGAAGCTAAGTGACATGTGCATTTACCATAAGTACAAATACGAGGTGGAACATAAGTGTTGAGCTCATCCCAAAGTTTCTTAAGAGATGCATAGTATGATGAAACACTTTGGCCATGTTGTCTATAGGAAGCAATCTGAGAATGAAGTTGAAGAATCCGCGGATCATTACCAACAAAGAATCGTAGTTTTAGATCATCCCAAAGCTCTTGAACTGAATCAAAGTAAGTAATAGATGATTATAGAGTAGAATCAATGGATTGTACCACCCATCCAATAAGCATGGCATTGACACTAACCCAAGCGTCATACTGGGGAGAATCAAAATCAGGTTTTTTAATTGAACCATCAACAAATCCAAGTTTACGTTTAGCACGAAATGAGTTTCGCATTGTTGTAACCCATTCTTGATAATTATCACCTTTCAGAGTAAAAATTAGGATTTTCGTCCTGGCTCTGATACCATGATAAGAAGACGAAAAGAAAGATGTTCTGTCTGTATTCTCAGTTTACTCAGTATATATACATGGCTTAATAATAAATGTAAAGAAAATCTATTTCTATTCATATTCCTAGTAAGTTATCATATTCCGTTTTTTTTGAAATTTGACGAATATCTATATATCGTACTAGTATCTCGTGCAACATAAATGAGAGTCAAATATACATAATTAATTGAATCACACTTTTGACCATATTTAGTTCAAAGTTGTCCAATGATAATCATTTATACATCTTGCAGCCCAAAGCTGACTTTCAGAAGATATAAGAGACTCTCTGGCTCTCTGCTCAGGCAGTTGATTCCTCTAATGACAATGTAAGGGATTTAAATCATGTGCAAGAGAAGCTATTTGTTGGAGTCATATCTACGTAATTTTGAAACAAAATTCAGTCAAAACTGTGTAGGCTGATAGTATAGAACATCAAACGAAAATCATTTTAATACTCAAAACAAATATCCATCAAAAGTCCAGAGCCGCAAAAAAGTTATTTCTTTTTCTTTTTGGTTCTTAAGTTCTATAAGCTTTGGTTTTATAAGTTTTGATTTTAAAAGCTTTGACTCTGTAAGCGGTAAATTCTCTGGAATTCCTGAACCACATGTATTCCAAAATTTATATTATAACCATCAGAAAATATCAAGTATCTTCCGGTTAGTAGCAGTTACAAACAAAATATCAGCATTCCACAGGCACGAGAAAACTTCAGCTGTATCAGGCGGGTACAAGTAAAGGATTTTTGTTGCCATACATGTGGTATCTCTTGCATAGCTTCTCTAAAGTGGCCACTGAATGCTGTAGTGAATTTAACTTGATGTCCATGAACATTTTCTGTAAAGGTAGAAACAATATTTATTATTAATTATGCTTAATTCATTAGAGCTTATTCAGAAAGTGTTAAGAAGCATAGTACCTCATAATCATCACCATATTTTTCAACAAGACGACCAATGTGAACTCGCTGAATTGCTGTCAGGGGCTGCAGTGGTGCACTCTTTCCATCTCTTCGTTTTTTACCAAGGGCAGTTTTTAAATCTGTATATAGAATATGAAATGAGTAAACAATAAACATATAAAATACTTTTAAAATCAACTGCATTACAGCGCATTCTGTCAGCGGGCCAGTCAAAAGCCTCAGCAAAGAAGGATATGAGCTTCAACCAATACGTTAAATATACAACCAATGAACCTACATCACTACCAACAAGTAAATCATTTCACAATTGTCAAAGTTTGACATGCCACTTTAGAACATCAACAAGAAAGGACATGAGTTCGACCAATAGCTAGACAATTTCATGATTGTAAAAGAATTGTGGTGCCGCTTTAAAACCTCAACAAGAAAGGACCTGAGCTTTGGCCAATAGGTAGATAAAAATACAGCCACATAACCCGAACACTTCAAATTTAACTGCAGTATGGTGAAGCACAAGGGAGCCAATCCAATAATCAACAAGCGGAAATTTACTCATAAAAACATGCAT
>QZGG01002677.1:0-33841 GCA_006409495.1 Sedum album
TAAATTCAAGTCTCACTCTTCCGATTTGTTGACTTGCTCGATACAATCACATTAATCACGAACTTCCGTTATGGTGATTAATGTGAAAGCTCGGATAAATCAAAAGCCTACTTCTTCTAATCTCTAATGCTACTTCCGTAGTCACTAAATAATTAGATAGCCTTACTCAATGATTACTCTAAATCCCTATCTTCCGATATAAACCTAGAGCAAGTTATCTTCATACAAGCATTTTATCAAACACCTAGTATGCATCGCTATTAAAATATGAGTAAGAACACAAATCATCTAACAAATCATTCCAACTCTCATCTAAACTGATACAAGAGTTTTGAATACATTAAACAAGGTCCATTAGACCTTGAAACAAGAGACTACTCACAATCCATTGTAAAGAAATCCAACGATGATATATTGAAATCCAAAGACAATTACACAATGTTAAAGCTAAAGAAAATCAAATCTAATACACCTTTGGATCTTTTACACGGGAGAATGTCTTCTTCTCTTAGAATCTCTGCCCTCTTTCTTCGTAAAATCTGCCTCCTTCTAAAAGCTCTAAAAATGTGTATATATAGTCTAGGTCAACTAGGGGTCGGGTAGGTCGGGTAGGTCTGGTCACCCGGGTATCCCGACTAGCTCAGATGCAAATCTGCCAAATAGTTTAATAGGTCGGGTGGGTCGGGTGAGTCTGGTACCCGCCCTACCCGAGCATGCAGCTGTTCTGAGATTCTGACGCTGTTTTGACCCTTCAAACCACTGAATCTGATTTTAACGCAAACTAGAGAGTTGTGTATAATTGAGTCAGCTTTTCAATGATGTATAGCTTGTTTCATTCGGATTTCATATGAGTTCTAAACAAGCTGTAGAAGGCACGGAGGTCAAGCTGTCCAGATTCTAATTCTGCTGAATTCTTCACTCATTTGAACCATTTTTCCTCCATAATGCATCAAATCATAAATTCTGATTAACCAACTCTTCACATCAAATAAATGGATCAAATAACAATAATAATTCGAGGAACGATACAAAGTTCTTAAGATATGAAGCGAATAATCGATCGAAATATCGACCGATCAAAATACTTCACACTTAGAATTTGTTCGTCCTCGAACAAACATTAAGCACACATGAAGAAATTCAATGATGAAAGATACTGTAAGACAATTCTCATGCAAGCATTATATAACAAGATCCAAGGTTATCCTAACCTAAATGCATAACTAACTCATTTTCGTAGGAATCACGGGTACATTTAGCACATGCACCAAGCCTTTAAACCCCTAGGCTACCCTAGTGGACGAGTTATAGTCTCGTGAGGGTTTTCAGAAAAGGGAATACCCACAAATCCCAGATGCAACTAACCTACATGTATGCATGATGATATATGTGTCAATAATCAAGCTTGATAAGGTTTGTACAGTCAATGAGAGTAAATATATATCTTTCGGATCATCAATCAAGAAAATCACTGATTCTGCAAAGATAGAGCAAGCTTCACTACGAGAAAAGCATGGTGAAATCATCCAACGTCGTCACAACACTATGTCTGCATCTATCACTTACATCTCCTAAATGGTTCACAATTTGTCTTGTCTATAACTCACTTATGCTACCGAAGTGGGCAGTACAAAAGCTTGTGTTATTTAAACTCATTCTCAAGTTTTAACTCATAGTAAAAGCATAAGAGAAGAGGAGTTTGACACACTTCTACAAAACTAAACTCAAATGCTCGGTACTCGTTTGAACATAACAAGTTTTTGTCACGCATACTCATATTAACTTGCAAACTTATTTCTCAATGTCATTCATTATAAAGATGCAATGATTCACAACCAAGCTCTAAGAAATTAGTTAGCCTTCGGCTATTACAGATACTTTCGAGGAGGAACTTTTCTTCCTAATCCCCGGTATCTGTAACTTTTTTTTTTCCACTTCACACTTAGAGCTTGACCATGAATCAAGGGTAAAGATGAATGAATGACAAAAGCTTTAGTTCAACAAGAAATACAAGTGAGATAACCACTTAGAGTTTACTGAGCAAGAAAGCTTAATTTCATAGAAGAGTTTACAATAATAAAAACCACTTGGAGATAAAGTCTAGAACAAACACACGCAGGGACAAGCAATGGAGATGACACCAATACAATTCTCAATAGGAAACAAGCTTAAACCAAGCAGAAACAATTCATCTCAAGATCAACAAAACCTAATAATATACATTACCTCATAAACAAACCTCACTTGATTATGACACATGACACTACTCTAACTATGATGCAATGCATGAATGCAAACAAAGCAATGACTAGATGAGTTATTGTGACAACCACTTCACACTTAAGATGATGCTTAGTCCCTAAGCATACTATATCAACCAACCAGAGATATGCACAATAATCATCATGTCAACACTTATGCGATTAACTTTATTAAAAAAAATACTTACAAAGAGTGATCAGCAAAGCGCCCCAAAAGAATCACACGTGAGAAGTCCTTTGCTAGGATCCCTTCTCACGGGGCCTTGAATGCTCGAGGATCAATCCACCTTCAAATCCCACTGAAAGTTTCGTCCATCAAGTCTACAATGGACATATCTTTGAAACTTAGATCCCTTTATGAATGTGTTCTCCTTTGAAGCGAAGGGATCGACAAAGCTTCTTCCAAATGATTTGGAAATGAATGGTAGGAAGCTTTGAAATTTGTCTTGAGGTTGAGAAGATAAGAAAGGGTCCTCAAGATAACCCTTTGGCTTAATGGATACGCCTTCATTGATGTTTTCAACTAATATCTCTGGCATCCATTCTCCAAGGTACTCTTGCGTACTTGTGTCTGCTTCTATGCAAGGTTTCTCTAGAGATGAGTCTCTGATATCTCAACCATGCACCATATTCACGATTTCAGGAGGCTGACTGATTTCAACTTGTTTTTGTTCACCCGAATCATCCATATCATCACCCGTTGATAGAGAAGAAGAATCCTCAACATCCAAACCAAGCATCTTACTAAATTCTTCATGAAAGGCATCCTCGGTTTTTGAAGACTCGCTTGAAACTTGGTGCATATCCATTTCTGAATCCAAGTTCTCCTCTATGCATTCTCCTTTTTCATTCATGTTTGAAGATAGCATCGAGAGCATCTTTCGATTGTTTTCCTCTAACTCATTAAGTTTGGCGTTCATTTTATCTTGCATCTCAAGAAGCTTTAAGCACATGTCCATAACTGAATCATTAACAGCGGGCTCCTCGTACTGATATGGCATGTAATATTGAGGTGGATCATAACATTGTTCCTCCCATACACACTCTTCTTCATAATAATTTGGCGCTTGTGGATATCCATACTCATCATAGAAGTAGTTAGACATAAGCAGTCAAGAGATTTTGTTTGTAGATGTTGATCGAATCTGAAAAGATCAAAAACAACAAACCCGTGAAAGCACAAGTGCGAAAAAATATATACAAAAAGTAAATGAGTAGTCTAAACGAATCACTAAACCTAAGTTAATGACAAGTTAACTCGTTGCTCCCCGGCAACGGCGCCATTTTGACGTTGCGTATTTTTGTACCTCAAAGTCAGTGACTAAGAGATTCCAAATGCAATTCAAAAATAATTTATAAACCGAAGTATTCGGGTCGTCCAAGGAGCAAACTTAAACTTGTGCACTATATAAGATTTAGCTTTAATCTAGCTAACTCAAAATCAATATATATTTTGTTTTGTTTTGGAGGATAGATAATACGAGTATCCGAAGTAGATATAATCCAATAAAGAAGACTTCAAAGTCCAACTTTCCTAGTCTAATGCATCAAAATAATGATCATAAGAGTAATATGATGAAATGTCTAATGATTCGGAGTTGACTATTAAATCACTGCTCAAAACAAGATTTCGCCAAGTTTGAATATTGATTTCATAAATTCAAGTCTCACCCTTCCGATTTGTTGACTTGCTCGATACAATCACATTAATCACGAACTTCCGTTATGGTGATTAATGTGAAAGCTCGGATAAATCAAAAGCCTACTTCTCTAATCTCTAATGCTACTTCCGTAGTCACTAAATAATTAGATAGCCTTACTCAATGATTACTCTAAATCCCTATCTTCCGATATAAAACCTAGAGCAAGTTATCTTCATACAAGCATTTTATCAAACACCTAGTATGCATCGCTATTAAAATATGAGTAAGAACACAAATCATCTAACAAATCATTCCAACTCTCATCTAAAATGATACAAGAGTTTTGAATACATTAAACAAGGTCCATTAGACCTTGAAACAAGAGACTAAATCACAATCCATTGTAAAGAAATCCAACGATGATATATTGAAATCCAAAGACAATTACACAATGTTAAAGCTAAAGAAAATCAAATCTAATACACCTTTGGATCTTTTACATGCTTGGAGAATGTCTTCTTCTCTTAGAATCTCTGCCCTCTTTCTTCGTAAAATCTGCCTCCTTCTAAAAGCTCTAAAAATGTGTATATATAGTCTAGGTCAACTAGGGGTCGGGTAGGTCGGGTAGGTCTGGTCACCCGGGTATCCCGACTAGCTCAGATGCAAATCTGCCAAATAGTTTAATAGGTCGGGTGGGTCGGGTGAGTCTGGTACCCGCCCTACCCGAGCATGCAGCTGTTCTGAGATTCTGACGCTGTTTTGACCCTTCAAACCACTGAATCTGATTTTAACGCAAACTAGAGAGTTGTGTATAATTGAGTCAGCTTTTCAATGATGTATAGCTTGTTTCATTCGGATTTCATATGAGTTCTAAACAAGCTGTAGAAGGCACGGAGGTCAAGCTGTCCAGATTCTAATTCTGCTGAATTCTTCACTCATTTGAACCATTTTTCCTCCATAATGCATCAAATCATAAATTCTGATTAACCAACTCTTCACATCAAATAAATGGATCAAATAACAATAATAATTCGAGGAACGATACAAAGTTCTTAAGATATGAAGCGAATAATCGATCGAAATATCGACCGATCAGCGATGGAAGAGGTGTTTTGGAAGTTCGATTCTACAGGCGGCATTGTTGCTACTTGTTACTAGAATGCTGTATTCACTTGCTACGTGTCATCTTTTGGTGCAGTCCACCTTGTCAGCTTCCACTCACTTAGATATTTTTCTTTTTCTAGACAATGTTGGTCGGTACAGACTTCAATTGATGTCGTTTCAACATGTTAAGTAAATGTAACTGTTCTTGGAAATTATTGATTTGTCAAAATTGAGATATTGAAACATGCTTGACTCTTGATGTTTAACTGAATGACAGTCACAACTCACAATTGCTTGACAACCTTGTGGAATATAAAGAAAGCTATAGGCATTGAACAGAGATGGTTTGAGGCTGTAAGAGTGTAAAAGATTCACCATCAACATAGATGTTCCAATTTCAAAACCCTATTCCAAAATCTGATCAACAAAAAACAGAAGATAGCCAATTCCCCATCACCTGTTGTTCTTGAATTTAATCAGCAGTTCCATCATCTAATAGCTGTGACCCATCTCCTGTTTTTCACAAAGTTTTGAGCTTTCTGTATTTGGAGATTTAAAAACCAACTTCCAGTCATCATCTTGATCATCAGGCAACGATCCACACGAAGCTTCGTCTCTGGATACCAATTGCGTTGACGTTGACCATGTACATATGTAACTGTCGGGCCAATAAATTGAACCTATTAAATTATCGACTCGGTTTATTTAAATCAATAAAATATTCAAACCGCTCCGGTTCGATTCGGTTCGAGGGAGCTTGCTTCTTCCTTCCGTACCTTTTTCTTCATCGCTCCACTCCAACGTCACTTTTGTCACAAGCGAGTTTTGTTTCTCTCTCTTCGATTTTCGCGTTAATACACGCGTCGCTGAAATTGTGATCTCCACGGACATCCACGGCTTGCTGAATCGAGATCTGGGTATGTGCGAGTTCTGTAATTTTGCAGTCGGTTAGGGTTTGGTGTTGTGTGTTTTTTACGATTTAATATGACGTCATAATTTGTGAGATTTGGATTTTGGTTTGTGATTTTATTGGATGGCAGTGGAGAAGGGGAGTGAAAGTTGGTGACTTTTTGTGTGGTGAGTGATTATGGATGTGGGATCATCGAGTCAGCCGGAGTTTGATTACTTATTCAAGCTGTTGATGATTGGGGATTCTGGGGTGGGAAAGAGTAGTCTTTTGTTGAGCTTTACTTCCAGCAGTTTTGAAGATCTTTCTCCTACCATTGGTACGTGAATTGGTTTATGGATGTATATATTTTATGATTTTGTGTTGTTTTTTATCAATGATGTTGCGGAACACTGTTAGTTGTTTTTCTGATTTTGTTCGTCTGGTGAATCAAATGGTTTTAGTATTGGTAGATGGTATTGGGGGTATTGAAAGATTGCCATTTCTGCTTTTGTTGGTCATAGCCCGGAAAATTGACAGTGCCGGGCTTGCTGGCATATTGTTATCATGAATAAGATGTGATTCTTTTTAGTCTGAACTGTCTAAACTGATGTCACAAGATGAGATGTGCATGCTATGGTGCTAAACTCATCAAGGATGTTGATAAAAAAATTACTTTTTTGCTAAGTGTTAACTTTGATGACTACGTGAAATACTTGCATATTGTTTACTGTCCTGCACATCGGTATCACACGTCTTTCACTGTATGATTTTCTTTTTTGGTTCTAAATAAGAACCTTGACAGGTTTTCCTTTTTGACTCAGGCTGAGTGTCATTTCATGCAGGTGTGGATTTCAAAGTAAAATATGTGAATATTGGAGGAAAGAAATTGAAGCTTGCAATCTGGGATACAGGTAAGGTCCCTTTTTCTATATATGAAAATGATGCTACTCATGCTCTGTGTTTTTACTTTTTATTATCTGTAAATTCACACATATATCTCTTAGATTTGCTTCATATACTGAATTTAATTTTCTTTTATATATTATTTCTCAATATAGCTGGGCAAGAAAGATTTAGAACCCTCACTAGCTCTTACTACAGGGGTGCTCAGGGAGTAATAATGGGTAAGTCGATTTTCTGTACTTCTATATATGATATGTCATTTTCCCTTAAAAAGTCAACTTCACTTCATATGTTGGGGTATTTTGATGTTTCACATTATCTTCTAAATGAAGTTGTATTAATATACCTATGCTACACAGTTGTGCAATAGATATGCTTATGCTTGCCTTGAATGTTTTTATGTGAAAGGCGAAAGCGCGAAGCATATAGTCTGTTCTGCTTAAATTAATATAGTGACATTCTTATGAACTGTTCTTGTTCACAAACAAGGTTTTGAGCGATCTGCTTACATGAAGAAATACTGTGTATCATGACTAATGAGGATTTCATTGTGCTTGCTATATTTGAGTAACATGCTTATTTCTGCAATATTGGTTGAATCAGTTTATGATGTTACTCGGCGAGAAACATTCACAAACTTAGCTGATGTTTGGGCTAAAGAACTTGACATGTATGCAACAAACCAAGATTGCATCAAGATGCTTGTTGGCAACAAAGTTGACAAGGTATGTTATTAAAACTGTGTTTGCATGATTTTCTTAGCCTTCGTTCATTTTAAGCCTTTTCCTCAATGGTTAGTGGCGGGTTTGCGATCAGGTATAGCCGTCAATTCACAACTTAAATGTTTTACAGGAAAGTGATAGGGTTGTGTCGAAGAAGGAAGGAATTGATTTTGCTAGAGAATCTGGATGTTTATTCCTTGAATGCAGTGCCAAAACCCGAGTAAATGTGGAGCAGTGTTTCGAGGAGCTCGTGTTGAAGGTATTCTCCCACAAAATTCAGTTCCATAAGTAGCATTTGTACCTGCCATTAAGCTCTCACCCTCTTTCTTTGCGGCATTCTCTGTGCAGATTTTGGAAACACCTAGTCTACTGGCTGAAGGATCAGCTGTTGTGAAAAGAACCAACATATTCAAACAGAACCCCCCAGAGTCAGATGCCTCCACTAGTGGATGCTGCTGAAGACTGATTAGTATCGTATGTTCTATTTCAGCTACCCGTCTTATGCATTTCATGAAACCAACATCCTGAAAAGCCAGCAGCACATGGTTAGGATGCTCACTCACTCACTGCTGTCTATTGCCCTTAAAACATGCTTCGAATCAAAACAGTTATTCACATGATACATTGTTGTTGCTAATTTTTAAGAATCTTTTGTGCATTATCATTTGGAGACCTCATTCTTATTATCATTTTCTCAAGCTTCAAGTCAAACCAGTCAACGCAGATCAAGACGAGCAAGAAAGATGAATTGAGCCACAAAATCAAGCCCCTCAAAACCTCGGAACTTAAGAATTCGTCGAATTTCCCATCCTTTACTCAACAACCCTTTTTCTTTTTCCTCAGTCTTCAACCTAAAGATTCGAACTTTATCGATTTCAGTGCCATCTGAGATCAACAGCGCTAGGAGCTACTGCCTACGGTGCTTTAAGTGTGCTTCATTTTCTACCGAGTATCCTTGGGGTTCATTTTGACCATTCTGGGGTTTGATTTTTGTCTGATTTGATTGTTTGCTGTTTGTTGTTTGACTTCGACTGACTGGGTTTACTGCATTTGATTACTATGTTTTTCTAGTTTGTGTTTTGTGATGATCTCAGTGCTGGTGGTGTCTGTTAGGTTTGAAGGTTCTAGTTTATTTATACATACCTTGAAGCTCATCACTCAGCTTGAATCTACGACTTCAAGCTAGTTGAGAGTCAATACATTAAACAACAATTGATCAAGTAATATCACATAGCCTAAATGCGACCAAGAACATATCGATAAAAATACAACAATTCAATGCTGAATGTCATGAAAGAGTCATTTTTTGGGTTTTGTTGCTTTGTCAATTTAATTCAGCTAAAGAAGAGAATGAGGTGAGCTTGAGCTATCAAACCCTAAAATTATAATCTCAGAAACTGCATATTAACAACCAAAATCCACAAATCATAATATATAAAAACACCAATACATCACTGGATTTACCTGTTCTTAAAGGTGTCACATTCACATGCCTGCACAAGTTGGCAGTAGCCGCCGCATTTTACAATGATTTCTAAGCTTACTGGGTCTTCCGGAATCCAACTCGATATACAACCAGATTTCAAAACTCTCGGGTTGCTGTCCACGAGCTTCATCGTACTGTCTGTCCCCAAAAAACCCTAATTTTTTTACTTTCTTCGATCCTGGAATTTATTGAGTTTTTATTTCTGGATAGGATGGCTGAAGTTCTGACTGTTCTGAAAATTTGATATTTTTATCCTTAATTTCTGTCAGAATTTTTTCATGTTAGAAGGGTATTTTGATAATTTCAATATTGATCCGACAAAATTTGCAAGCAGAGAACTGTAATTTATTTACATTCGGTAGGCACTGTTGATTGGTGCGGAATTTCTTTCTTTAAAGTTGTGGTACCCGTACTGAGCCAACTCGTTCAAGTTCCTACATTTTTAAACTTCCAAAGTACAACATTATTCAATGAGGTGCAGTCAACTAGATCCAATCAGGGAAGATCATCATCTACCATCACCCACAGTTAACACAACATGGTCTGTAATGGAGTCATAACACCCCGTATTGCCGCAACTTGTATCGCCGGATTGATCATACCCATCTAACAGTTCACATCCCAGTAAGTACTCATTTTCCTCAGAGCCTTTAGTGGCATCCATCCATGGCAGTTTCCCAATCAAAAGTAGTCCTTGTAGTTCTGAAGCTAGCTCTCTCATACTTGGCCTTTCGTCACCAATCACTCGTAAGCACGCTAGTGCAAGGTTTGCAGCTTCTGTAATCTGTTTTCTGTTCCCATCATTGGCTAATCCATCTTCAATGACTGAAAACAGATTATCATTTTTCATTGCTAAGATGAAAAGCATGGCTAAGCACCTTTCCTCCTCCGGCCTATCGAAAGCTAGAGCTTTCTTTCCTGTCATCAGCTCGACTAGTACCACTCCGAAGCTGTATACATCACTTTTTTCTGTCAACTGACTTGTGTGCAAGTATTCAGGGTCTAGATAGCCGATGGTACCTTGCACCATGGTGGATAACATGTCTTGGTCGATGGGGACTAATCTTGAAGCTCCAAAGTCAGACACTTTAGCAGTGCAGTTGTCATCTAAAAGAATGTTTGTACATTTAATGTCTCTATGGACTATTGTTACTGAAGCTTCAGAGTGCAAGTACGCCAATACACCCGCAACTTCTGCCGCAATTCTAAGACGAATATCCCATGAAAGAACTTCTGAGTTATCTTTCCTATCATGGATATGTTCATGGAGAGTACCATTACTAACATACTCGTAAACCAGCAACGGAACTTCAGTTTCCAAGCAGCATCCTAAAAGCCTTACCACATTTCTATGGTTAATCTGAGAAAGGACAATAACCTCATTGATGAATTGTTGAATTTGATCCTGATCCATCACTTTGGACTTTTTGATGGCTATAACTTTCTCATCTTTCAGTATTCCTTTGTATACTGTACCAAACCCGCCTTTTCCAATAATTCTGCTTTCGTCGAAGTTATTCGTAGCCTCCTTGAGCTCGTTAGCAGTAAATATTTTTGCTGTTTCATTGTAACCTTCTTTACCTGATAGCTCCTGTCGTAGCATTAATCCGCCATTTTGCTCGAAAAACTTCTGTTTACTCAGCATATTCTTTCTTTTGCTGTATACCCAAAAAGACCATAAACCTACTATAACAAATGCCGCCAGACCTACCGCGATTCCTGGTACATTAACAGTTACAGCAAGTCATTATCTGAAGAAGTCCTATAGCATGTCTTGTGCATTTTTTGAGAAAAATGAGGAACTTACCAACAGTGATCTCTATCCATGTCTTTAGCTTTTTTTGGCAGCCTCCACCTCCTTTTTTAGCATCTCCTTCATACCCATCATGGCAAATACATGTATAATTCCCAAGATTGTTTTCGCAGTGGTTATCGCCACAAGGATTCGGTGTAATTTCACACTCATCAATATCTGAGTTTGGTACAAGGACATAAAATATTAAGGATAGTTTGTAGTAGTAAAACACAGCTGAACTGTTTTTTCGAAGAACAGAAACTGAACAAGCTTAAATATTTATACCTTGGCATCCATCGGTCAAATAAGGATTTCCTTGATAACCTTCGGAGCAGTTGCAGCGGTATCCTGGACCATTAGTTGCATCTACACAATGGCTATTTTCACCACAAGCATAGTCAGCTTGGTGTTTGGTAATATTTTCACAGGTGCTACTTCCAATCGCCCAGTCCAAGACAGTTGGAACATGGGTTTTGCTCTTAATATTCTGGAAACCAACTCTAGTAAAGTTGAAGAAATTACTCTCCGCTACAAAAAAGTAGCTACACCGACTGGAATCAGCTACACCCGAGTAGTCTCTGAAAGAACTTGTAACATTCAGTGCATATTGCAATAGGTTTTTGGGAATGGTTGTTTGGCAGCAGCCTAGTCCTGAACAAGTTCCATCAAAAGTTATGTCTTCCAAGCTGCTGGTTTGGTTACCATTACATAAAGATAGACAGCCTGTTGCAGTGTCTCTTGTTCGGATGATCGCTAGGGTGTCGCATCCAACAGCCGTGAACTTGTTGTGTGTGTTGGAAATTGGAAAGCTGAATAAATTCAGTCCAGCTGTGTTGCGATAGTCTGTATTCCTGGAACCATTTCGATAGTAACAATCTCTACCAACTGAAGTAAAAACCCGTAGCTGCCCTTCGGGGGAAATACTCATGACTTCAATATTCTTAGATTCTCTAAGAAGTAACAAAGGCAAACCAGATTCATTTGTAGTGCAAGTCATGAGGAAATCAGAATTCAAGTAGCAATCCTCCCTTGTCCCAAATGGGTAAGGAATATCAACCTCCCCGCATTTCACCGGGCATCCTCGATCACGTAGTTCAGTAGTCGACAAAGAAACGCACGGTAGAAATACTTTCTGAACAAATATCCCCAGCAAGATCAATAGCTGAACTTCCTTCATACTGTAAACCAAAGAGAAAATGTTTTTGATGTGTTTTTTTCTTCAGACAATAATTGGCACTGCAAGTAATGAATTTCTAACATCATATTGACAATGTTTTTATACAGTCTCATATCCTTGCTGACATTTTCTACTCAGTGTTTTTTTAAAGTCACTTGCATCCCACCATATGATATCTTAAGGAGACTTCAGCTAACCTAACATGACCAGGCCTGCAATATTTCCTCAACTTGCAGACTTGTTCAATTCCAACTCATTTACATCAGCAATCTAATAATATATTACTTTCAACTTGATCTTATAAATTTGTAATGTTAATTTAACACAAGGGGATGGTGTATAGGTAATGCATGATATGAATCTGATTCTCATATAATTAATTGGGCATTCGAAAAGTCGTTGATGCATTTACTTTGCCTACTTACGTAAAAAACTTACATTTTCGAAGTTTTGCAGAACAACTACGTGCTGATCAGACTCGCAAAGTATAGATTCAAAATATTTTTGATAGATATTGTTTAGAGACTTGGTAAAATAACATGTAGATGTGTGATACAACATGTTAAAGCAAAATATTGCAACAAGCATTAGTGCCCCCAAAAATATCACTATAAACTACAGATGTCCAAAAACTCGTAAATTATAACATAAGTCAAATGCTTTGATATTTTACAATGCAAACCAACATCCAAGTGAAGCTTCCAGTCACTAGGGACTCAAAAACTATCAAATTCAAGTCACACACACATATTGAGTTCAGATGATCACACACAATAAAGTGCTAAAGATTATTCGATCATGATGAACATTTTACATTCTGTCTTGTAAATTCGGCTGAATTGGCTGGACGCGGAATGAAAAGGGCATTTGGGCATTGTAATCTCTGACTCTTTGATTATACTCATCATCTCCCATGTCCCTTGTTTTGATCCCCATGCCAAGCTCTTGTTGATGCTGGTTTGATTGCCAAGCAACATGTACATAAGTAGTTATTACAAAAACGCTAACTATACTCATTCAGTGTATGGAGCTTACCACTGAGTAGGATAGCTCGCTTATCTCCTCTTCCAACATCTTTGTCTGATGCACAAAATTCATAGATACATGTCTCACATTAGACTTTCTCTTAATACAGAAATAATGCAAGTAACATATCCTCGAATAATATATCAAATTAGTTGTTGTGGTTTATGAACTCTTACATTTCTCTTCTTCATCCTGTAAATCTCCATCTGTGCGTAATCACATATAAGAATCATATACTGGAAAGATTATTGACAATGAGATCGCAATGATAAGTGTTTGAGGGAAGGGCAATACCATCTTTCCACGGACGTTGGTGAGGCCCATTTCAAGCATCTCTTCCATTTCCATCAGTTGTTGGATGTCCAAGGCACCAATATCCTCTCCCTTTAGATGCCTACAAGTACAAGTAGTGATTAACATTATCACTAAAATTGCATAAGCAGTATTTATTAGCAATCAGATTCTTATATATGAACAGCTAGCTTGCCTGAGTTCTATCTGCATGTTGTCATTCTCTTTCTTGACCCTATCAATCTCATTGCTCAAGTTCTTTATATGCAAACACACAACAGAACATAAGTTAATATGATAGATTTTATAATTCAAACTTGTAAACTAATGTGTATGTGCAATATTTCATGAATTAAGGAGATCAAGCAACAAACACCCTTTTTAAATACTTTTGAGTGCAGATCTGATAGTAGACAATATATGAAAAGATCTTAGCTTGATTTAAACTCATCACTAGTTTTCAAGTGATGAAAATACTGACAACTCAGGATAAAAAACATAGGATCAAAGATGAAAATGGTAACACATCTGGTTTGTAGTTGGGTTCATAGATGTCATGTTTTACTGCACATTTTTAGAAATTTAATATCCAGATCTGTCATACTTTTCTTGATTTCTTCCATTGGGACTCTCAATATTTTTCTACAGAGAAGAAAACGAAAACCCTAATTTGTACTCTGTTGAAAACTAATTACCTCATGCTTTGCATCCCATAGCCTCTTCCCAGAATGAGTCTGGTATGTCTCTAATATATCAGACAACCTAATTTATAAACACAAAAGAAAGCCCTAGAAAAATCAATCTTTAGTTTTGGAGATAAAAAGGTTTAACCTTTGAGAAAGTCTTGACTCAAAACACAAAACCCAAAAACAAAGATGAAGGATAAGCAGTTGGTACGAGGTGCCATGGCTGCAGTACTCATGCATCTTGCCATTGCTTGCAAAGATGATGAGTGAAACCTTAGCATCACACAACACAGAGATCTCCTTAGCCTTCTTAGTCATCCCAGTTCTTCTCTTTGAAAAGGTCACCATCCTGTTTGTAGTGTTTTCTATCCTCTTTATCTCAATCTTACCACGCCCCATATCTCAAACTCTCTAAACAATGTTTTGTTTTAGCTAGAGAGAGTTTCTTTCTTGGAAAATGATGATAAAGAGAGAAGAATAAAAGGAAGGAGAAGAGGGTACGCTAGGGAAGCTTTGCTTAGCTGTTTGTTGTGGAATTGTGGTATAATAATTAATGGAGTGTGATAAAGAAGGCTGAAGAGCGTGGTGTAGGCTGTAGTGGGTTGCTTACTAATCTTGGTTTGGAGGACAGGAGACTTTCCATAGGGTTGGGATGTTTTGGGAGGGTCTTGATCTTGATGCATTTGATTAGGTTTTTTTATTTACTGTCTTGTGTTTTGTTTTGCTTTTGATTTTGTGATTTGAGGTTTGAGTTGTTAGTTTGTTTCACCTTCTTGACCACTGGTTTTTCATTTGTTTCAGTGACTCTCAGTCTTGTTGAAAGACTTGTCAAAATTGTGGTTGGATGACTGATTTGATATTTAGATTTGATTTTAAATACACAAAATGTAAACAGTCAGTGAGCATTTGTATTGACTATTGACAAATGTTACATTACACTTCATGAGAAACTTCCATAAAATTAAGAAGACAAATATGCTTCAAGCAGTGAACTTTAGATTATGCAAAGCAACTAATCCCATTGTTTTTTGCCATATTAGAATGGAATGGCTAGATACAATCACATATTCAATGTCCCAAACAATACTCTGTAGTGCAAACATATCCTGCTCTTTAACGTTCTGTTGGTCATTTTACATGATACTAGACAGAACCAGGATGTCAAAGCTACATATGAAACGGCTATTTACTTTCATCTTTGCTACCACAAAATTCAAGCACCGCTGCAGTAACAATAAATATCCAGAATTCCAGACACTATAGAAACTTTCACTGCTTGTATCATTCACATTTCCCTCACTCCTGATAACTAAATATTGATTTAGCACTGACCACTAAGAGAGAGTGGAATTGGCCATCTACAAAGTTGTGCCTGTGTCTTCAAGATATTCAAGTACTCAAAGGGCCAAAATTCTAAAGGTCTTGTTTCTGTTTAGAACCAGTTTGAGACACTAAAATCACGCAGTTTTCTAAGATGCCTCTCCATGTCTTGTCTACTTGTTTCCCACTCTTCCTTTTCTATTACTGTGGTTGGATCGTCTCTATCTTTCTGGTATAGTAAAAATGGGTGTCAAAAAAGCGAGTTGAACTAATCATTTAAAGGAAGCATTATGATGGGAATTACCGAGTTTATAATTTTGAAGGAATTGCCATTGTCACGTACTACAAGTAGGTCACTCTTTCTATCCCGTTTTCTTCCTCCTGGTACAGTCACCTATATAGATAGATAAGATATAAACACTACTCGAGTATTTGAAAAATCAGTAAAGAAAATTTTGAGAGTACTCTCTTTTAATTTTGAGGTTCAATTTCTAAGTGTAAAATTGTGAAGATGAAATGGGTGATGCTTAAGATTAAAGATTTACTCACCACAACTCTTGCTCTTGTGATGGATTTTGTTTTTGAGTCAATAACATAGATCTCCTCGAAATCCAAGACAAAATCTGGATCACCCAATCTGCGATTACGGTAGTGCTTGGTCAGGAAAACCTGTAAGAAAAAACCAAAATGGCCTGATTGGATAAAAATGCAACAAAGGTATAATGAAAAGAATACCTAAACCTGTAGTTCCATAATGAATATAAACCATATACTACAAAAGTAAAAGAACGTAAAGAACAGATCACACAATCTTAAGCAAATAATTGTAATTGAAAGGAGGCCTAACTACAAAAGTACAAATGTGTCCCTAAATAAGCTCAGAACTACCATTTAACTTCCTAATCTGAAAAAAGGTTTTAATTCTCAGAGATTTACATTCATCAAACTCCAGATATCTATGACTCTAACTTAATATTCAGTACTAACCATTGATACATATTGAATAGAGATTAAAATGTCAGGATTTATATCATACCTTAGAAACTTCCCTCTCAGACTTGTACATAGGATCTCTTGGAGCATCAATAGGTGGCTCAGTAACATTGTAGATTCCATAATCGCTCATCGCACACCTGATGTACTATCAAGAACAAAAGTCCACCTTTACACTCATCATCCACATATCTAGGATTGCACAGAATACACCAACAAAACCTAACTGAAATGATCAATTAGAATTACTTACCTTCTGCGGCATAGGCGCAAGTACTTTCGGAATCGCATAAATATCTGTTCCGGCGGAGTCACATACATCTATATGAACATGACTATCACTGTCAGACTCAAACCACACAGCCACAGAATTCAAATGAAATTCAGAAAACTTCAGGGCATGCGAATGTAACTCAGCTTCAATTAATGAGCCCTAAAATGAAATGAAGGATCAGAGACTGACCTCTCTAAAGTCATAAACATCACAGTCAGGATCAGGAGGCTTCCTGATAAAAAAATCACACTCAAAAAGGCAAATCTTGTGAAACTCATCCTCATTAATCCTGTAATCCACAATCATCTCAGAATCCCAACCTTTAGTCGACACAAAGCTCTTACTCTGCACAGACACAATATCCTCATCTACAGTAGCAATTGCAGACCCGGACACAATCGGTTCGTACTCCACATCGTAATCCTTCTTGTTATCCACCTCCTCCAACTCTTCTTCGTCCATTTCATAATCATCGGAACCTCCCCCATCCGCGTCTCCATCGTCGGCTTTGATTCTGAAGTCTGGACGAGCTGAGAGTGGAGAGCGGCGGAAGCGGGAATGCAAGATGGAAAAAGTTTGAGACTTTCGGGGTGAGGGGAATGAAAGGTGAACAGGGTCGGTGAGAATTCGCGGAATTGGCGGCGGAGGGAGGTGGAGTAGCACCGCGGCGTTCATGTCGGAAAACAGTTGGAAATTAGGAAAGATGAGAGGTTTTAGGGATAAGGTTTAAAGGGCGTTTTAATCAGCTTCGTAATATTTAATTAAACCGGACAATTGGTTTATTTAGTTCGGTTCAGACCGACGGTTTAGACAAACCCCAGAATTGGGGAAGAACACCTCGATTCCGAAACCCTAATTTCACCACAATCAGATCGAAGATTCGAATACATGTACGCAACTGATAGACAACAAACCTTTCCGAAAACGTCCAACAACAAGTCTTTTTCAGCCGTTCCGAAAATTGTTCAACATGTTGGACTATGCATCAACCTCAACCAGTCAAGATTCAGACTTTCGAGCTCGCATTTCAATTTTCACGCAATAAGACAAACGCACAAGAAGACAGTGAGAGGCGAACAGTTTGACCAATCGTTCGAATTGTTTAATGTAAAAAATGATGCCTTTAAGAAAATGGATATATTGTGGTCAACTGAGGTGTTCATTGTACCATGAGATCAGTGGAGAATCCTCAGCAAGTTTTTCAGATGGATTCTGGAGAAAAGCGTTTGAATCAGCTTGGTTACAAGCAGGAGCTCAGGAGAGAAATGGTCTGGTGATTTTATTTTATTTTGTTTTTGTTGTTTTGCTGTTTTGCGGCTGAAGAAATCTGTTTATGAGTTTTTTTTTGCAGACATTTTTGAAGACGCTGGGGATCACATTCTCTAGCATGGCGTTGTTTGTTGGTACGCCACTTTATGGACCGAGCTTGCGATATGCAGGTCCGGCAAGCTTAATTTGGGGATGGATTGTGGTCACTTTTTTCACTTGGTTTGTTGGGATAGCCATGGCTGAGATTTGTTCTTCTTTCCCAGTAAAACTCCTTGCCTCAGATATTGTTTGATATTCATAGACTATGGAACTTCTGATTCAGTGATTTTGCATTCTGTTTGTATTTGCTGAAAATTACAGACGGCGGGTTCCCTTTATTTTTGGGCTGCAAATTTGGCAGGACCGCGATGGGGGCCACTTGCATCATGGTGCTGCGCTTGGCTTGAAGTCATTGGGCTTATAACTGGAATAGGCGCTCAGGTACTGATATCAATTTCTACCTTCATTTGATTCTGAAATATTTTCAAAACTGTCCCTTGACTGTTAATATTGTTCCATCAGGCATTTTCTGCTTCTCAGACTCTGCAAGTCATTATTCTTATTGCCACTGGAACTAACAAAGGTGGTGGCTACTTGGCCCCAAAAAGTGTGCTTTTGTGCATGTATATTGGGTTCACGGTTATTTGGGCAGTGCTTAACACTTTTGCTTTACAAGTCGTAGGAATTATCGGTATTATTTCCATTTGGTGGCAGGTAAATAACATTTTGCGTGCTCTAAAAACTGAAGTCCGGCCATCCTTTTTTATCATAGCTTATTTATGCATTCAGGTGCTTGGAGGTTTAGTGGTGATTATAATGCTTCCCCTGGTGGCCATGCCTAATACTCAATCCTTCTCATATGTATTTACTCATTTTGAAATGGATTCAGAATGGACGGGCATAACCAGCAAGCCTTATGCAATCATTTTATCAGTTATTCTAAGCAACTACAGTTTATACGGATATGATGCAGCTGCTCATCTGACAGAAGAAACTAAAGGAGCAGATGTAAAGGGACCATGGGCGATTCTCTCCAGCATAGGAATTATTTCTGTTCTTGGTTGGGCTTACAATTTAGCGCTAACTTTCAGCATTAAGGTACTTAAATCCCTCGCCTGCTCGTAGTTTTGCTTTTTTAGTTTGCTGATTGAATTGTTGAGACGTTGTCTTGACCTTTTAGGCTCTGAATTTATTGCAGGATCCAAAATATTTATATGATGAGAATAACGAGACAGCAGGAGCATTTGTACCGGCACAAATAATTTACGATGCATTTTATGGAAGGTTTCAGAGCTCAACAGGAGCTGTTATTTTTCTTTGTATAATTTGGGGATCTTTCTTCTTCTGCGGACTCTCTGTGACCACCAGTGCTGCCAGAGTAGTAAGCACTGAGATCTTTTTAATCGGGCCTCAACCTTACTGATATTGATGTAATAAACAATCCGGATGTTTCATGGTTTTCTTTACAGGTGTATGCATTATCAAGAGACAATGGCATTCCATTCTCCAATTTGGCAGAAAATCCACCCCAGTACAAAGTTCCAGCAAATGCTGTGTGGCTGTGTGCAGCCATCGCCATTCTAATCGGATTACCCATTTTGAAACTGGACATGATTTTCATAGCAATCATTTCAGTCAGTTCAATTGGATGGGTAGGAGGTTATGCAGTCCCTATTTTCGCTCGGCTAGTAATGCAAGAAAGGAACTTTGAGCCAGGACCATTTTATCTAGGAAAAGCAAGTAGGCCGATTTGCTTAGTCGCCTTCTTGTGGATATGTTATACATGCTCAGTCTTTTTGCTGCCTACACTTTATCCCATCACTTGGACCACTTTCAACTACGCGCCAGTAGCTCTTGGCTTACTGTTGACGTTGGTAATGTTTTGGTGGATTCTGGATGCAAGAAAATGGTTCAAGGGGCCTGTAAAAATATTGACACCCCGAACAGAAATTCCTTTGGAACTTCGGCCGTGATAAACTGAGCAAAATAATTCTCCTTTAAGCTATATTGAGAGGTGCTATTATGCGGTTAGTACGTAAATTCCAGAAGTCATAGAATGTGTGCTGATATCGTATACAAGTCTGATTTTGTGCTCATCTTATGATAAATTTAAGATTTAGAAAGAGGTGCATTTGACATTTTTGGGTAGAGAAAATGACTTCACTTCATCATTAATGTCCTTAGAAATTCAGTCCATTTTAGGTGAGAAATATGTTGAGGAATTAGTTGATAAATCCTTCATCTGAAGTCTTATCTTCCGCATTCAACGGACAGAAAGTCTTATTACTGTATGTGAATGGCGGAATGGCGAAATGTCAAGACTTTTCAAACAAAAAGTTCTGTTTGAGATAGAATATTGCAAAAATCACCTCAAGTTCTGTGGTTCCTAATCTTGTATGATTTTCTCATAATGAATGAGAAAATCTGTGCAGTAGAAAAATGTAATGCCAGCTTATACTGACTGACTTCTCATGGAGCTCATTTTAGCCTGCAGTTGCCTTACAAGGTGCCAAGGGCTTGTCGCACAAGCAGAGGTTATGCGCATATGCCATGCAGGAAATACATTGAATGGCCTTCCCTGAGGGATCTGCCCACATAACTTATTAGCTCTGAAGTTTGCATGTCGTAGACTGGTTAGTCTGAGTAAGGTACTTGGAAGTTTATCTGTAAGCTGGTTGATAGAAACATCCAGCCATTGCAGGGTTTTCAGTTGTCCTACAGTTGGAGGGATTGAGCCGCTTATTTGGTTCCTGGAAATATCCAGTTTTTGGAGACGATCCAGGTTTGAGATTGATGCTGGAATGGGACCTGTAATGTGATTGCTTGAATGCTCAGTTGCTTTAAGCTCAAGCCTTGTTTGAACTCTGGGATGGCTCCGATAATATTATTGTTTGACAAGTCTAACACTTCGAGGAAATTGCTGGTCTTGGGATTGAGGATTGATGTCAGTGACCCGGATAGCTGATTGGAATGTAGGTCCAGGGTCGATAACATGCTAGGAAGTATGAGTTGAGAAATATCAGCTTTCAACAGGTTATTAGCAATTTTCACGCTCTGTATGTTGGACATCGTTGCCAGATAAGGGGTTATGCTTCCGGTGAGGCGATTATCTGAGAGGTCAATGGAGCTCAATGAGTCTCTTTTCAGAAAAACTGGAAGCGGACCAGAAATTCCACACCCTGCCAAGTGAACGTCAGAGAGCTCTCTGAGTCTGATCCAACTGGGAACTGTCCCCAAGCTCAGCTTGTTATATGACAAGTCCAGCGACAATATGGAAGGAATTCCCTTAGCCAGACTTGCAGGCAGCGGATTTGTTAAACTGTTTCGCGACATGTTCAGATACCAAAGGCTATTTAATTTTGAAAGGGACTCAGGAATCTGACCTGTCAGCATATTGCTACCAAGTGAAATCCTTGTCAAGGATTTCATGTTCCCAATTTGAGAAGGAATGTATCCAGCTAGCTGATTGTCATTCAATGACATGTCAGCTAGATTCTTCAGGTTGCAAACTGAATTGGGTATCTGCCCAGAGAATCTATTGTTGGATAAGTCGATGTAAGTCAGGTTGCTGAACTGCCCAACAAAATCAGGGATTGACCCAGATAAGGAATTGTGGCTGAAATCAAGAGAATTCAAAAAGATCAAACTTTTCAACTCCGATGGGATAGCACCAGTGAGTCCATTTCTTGCCAAATGCAACTCCACAAGGCCTTTCAAGCTTCCAAAATTTACAGGAATATGACCCGTGAATCGGTTTCCACTCAGCGACAAGATCTTTAAATTTGACAAGCGGCCTAAACTGGCAGGGATGTAACCTCCAAGAGCATTATCTTCCAAAACCAGCTGTGTAAGATGGCCCAAATTAGAGAAGCTATCAGGAACAGTGCCTTTGATCATCTTCATCCCAGTTATCACTAAAACCTCCAAAAACTGCAAACTACCCAAAGATGCCGATAACACGCCCTTCATGTATTGAGAATTCACATCTGCTGGTCTTTGCAGCTGTAGCCCAATGACTCTCCCAGTCAATGAATCACACTGCACACCTTCCCAATCCCCTCCGCAACAATCCGTCCCAACCCAAGACCCCAGAATATCAGTAGTATCCTCCACGATTCCAGCCTTGAAGCTGAGCAGTGCAACTCTATCAGCTTTGTAACATACCGGAAGCTGACCGGAGCTCTGAGCCCCAACCAGCTGAAAAACACACATAAGACAAAAATCAAAAACCCATCTGTGGCAGAGGATTCTGGCAAATGGGTATGCAGACATTGTCGAAAAAGGTATCAACTTTCAAGTGTTTTGGATCTGACACCAACCACAAATAACAAAGACAAAAACTGCAAAATAGGAGAGATAAGTGTTTTGATATTGAGTTGAATTTTCAATGTGAATCAAACATGTTCCAATTTATATCAAACCTAATGAGGTTAAGAAAACTAGTAACAGTGAATGTGTGATTGATGTATAAATCTATTCACATGTTGGTGTTGGATTTGTGACCGTTTGATCAGGTGGAGCTTGGAAGCACGAGCTGCTTATAATTTTATCCGAACGTTGGATGAAAGGAGCGCACTATGGTTTGAAAATTACTCTCATGTTCTGTTTTGTTGTTGGAATGCAGCCTGTAAAATGTTAAAGAACAAACGACTTTGTTTGGTTGGATGTTTGAAAGTCCAATGTTTTAGTTATAGCAGTAAATAATGTATTAATGTAATAAACAACATAGCTTTAGAGTATAATATCAATTTATTTGGTGTCACGGAGTTTCATTACGTTCATAATATTTATTTGTCCTCGTAGAATCTTACTTGTAATATATTCAAGAATTGTTTATAATAATCACGAACATAATGACTTGTAAATATCAATACCCTGAAAAGAAAAGTATATTTATAAGTCTTGAAATGTAAAAACTGTGCTTCTGGTTATCAGTGTTGTCATATATACATGGACACAAATTTATATCATTTCTATACTCTGAAAGTATACAAATACACATTAATTTGTGTTAAAATTCAATATCTTGATTCAGGTGACTTGATTGTATCTACTATATAACTAACATAACATGCATTGATTCAAATGAACTCAGAAAGGATCCAAGAAAAAAATGAGGACAAATTTCGAACATGTGCTCGTTGTTTTACTACTAATCGCCGCTATTTCTGGTAACACAATTTTCGACTATTTGTTATAAACAATAGAAATTTTAATATTAGTTTATGTGCTTATTCTGATGAATTTTGCGTGATTACAGTGCAGATGGTATTTACAAAATTAGAAGTGGTAGAACCAAATCTTCTTTATCATAGGCCGAAATGCGGAGGTATGCCAAAAGAAAGAAGCAAGACTCACAACCCCGGATATTGCCGCGACGATGGTTGTCATTCAGCGTGCAAAAAAGAAGACCAATACTATTATTCAGGGGTGTGTACGAGGAAATGGTTTTTTCAGAGCAAGAAATGCCATTGCTGTGTTAAGTTGTCCAAGTACAAGGAAACCATAGTGATATACTAATATTTAACCACATGTATGATGCAAACTACTTTTAATCAATTGAATAAAATGTGTCGCCATACGCGGAAAAAATAGAAATGTAAATATATATTAAAAATCCTTAATAAAAATGTGACATTTTGAAAATATTTTTCAAAATTAATAAAAATATTTATTAACAATGTATTCACCAATCAACAATGTTTAATATTGTATGAAAAAAGAATGTTTAATATTGTTTTTTTTATAAATATATATTTTCAATCAATTTAAACCAATGGCCCATTGGGCTTTAAAAAACAAGGTCTGATACCCGACCCGGTTAATCCGGAGCTCCATTTCTACTTTACTCTGCATTGTCTCCAAGAAATCTTACTTCGTTATTCGCAGTTAAGACTATTCGTGTCAGCACCGATCCGCTTCAAATCTCCGGCGAACACTCGCTATATTTTCCGATGTCGGTAAGTTTAATTCGATCCAAATTTATCAAAATTTGTGTTGGTTAGTAGATGTTGTGAAAGCCCTAATTTTTCGATTTTTGCGCTATTGATTTGTAATTGTTGTTTCGGTGTTAATGGTTGTATTGATTTTGATTGGTGTTGAGGTTTGAATTGTAGATTTTTGAGTACAATGGGAGTGCGGTGGTTGCAATGGTGGGGAAGAATTGCTTTGCAATAGCTAGTGATAGGCGGCTTGGAGTTCAGCTTCAGACTGTTGCAACTGATTTTCAGAAGATTTACAGGATTCATGATCGCCTGTTTTTAGGGTTGGCTGGTTTGGCTACTGACTGCCAGACCTTGTAAGTTTTTTCAAGCTAAAGATATGATTTTGTGTTGTTGTTGTTGTAAAAAAATGGAATTTTGGAGTTTATGGTTTTATGAAAATTTTAAATTGAAGGTATCAACGGCTCGTGTTCCGTCACAAGCTCTATCAGCTACGTGAAGAGAGGGATATGAAGCCGGAGACATTTGCTAGTCTTGTTTCGGCCATTCTGTATGAGAAAAGGTAGTTGCAGATGTAATATCTGATTTGCACGTTGTAATGTGTTACTTCTGTTTAACAAAATTAAATTTTGAAATTATCTTTGATTCCTGTAATGGGTGATTGAACAAGGTGTCTGTTGATGGTTATTTGTAGATTTGGGCCGTATTTCTGCCAGCCTGTGATTGCTGGATTGGGTGATGATGATAAGCCATTCATTTGCACCATGGACTCTATTGGGGCTAAGTGAGACTCGCCTTTTGTTTTCAGTTTTATATAATGTCTCTATGCGGGAATTTACTTGCCGAACCTTTTTCCTCTTTGTTTGCTTAGAAACTTGCATCTCTTTCCTAGATTATTCATCTTTGTATCATGTTATCTTTTGCTAAGTGGAATCACTTTGATACTCAGGGAACTGGCCAAAGATTTTGTGGTTGCTGGCACAGCCTCAGAGTCTCTGTATGGTGCCTGTGAAGCAATGTTCCATGAAGATATGGTGAGCATAGTGACAAACTATAGCCTTTGAGCTGCGTAGTTTCACCTCTTACATACATATATTTTATCAGTTGTCGGGATTCTATAATAAAATTTTGTTAAATGGTCCATGCCTGCTTTGATGAAGCACGAGTGGCATGAGTATAGTTTTTTATTTCTCTTAGTTGTCATTCTGTGCTTAACTGGAAGTTTTATCAATGCCAAATCATTTGTCTTCTTATTCTTTACTTTTATGGCTTGTAGGAGCCTGAGGAATTATGCGAGACGGTCTCCCAAGCATTGTTGTCATCAGTGGACAGGGATTGCTTGAGTGGTTGGGGAGGGCATGTGTTTCTTGTGTAAGTACATTCCTTCAGTTTATTTAAACTATTATATAATGGACTAATAAAAGAACACTGAATGAATGATAGTTTTCTGAGTATTTATACCAAGACCATTTACTTCACTCTCATAATCTGATAAGCTTCTAATTTTTTAGCAAGACTTAAGAGTTCTTTTTGCGTCTACTAAGGAGAGCAACTACTTTTTCTAAAAACATGTAAATGGGTCTTGTGTTTGTCCAATAGTTAAAGAGTTGTAAGTGAAATTTGAAAATGTACTGTTCTTGATGTATCAACTCTTGACCATAATATGTTTATTCAACCTTAACATGCTTATGTACTGGTTCTGCTGGCATATATACTATTTTTAATAAACGGATCTTATATCCACTACCAAAAAACATTCAGAGTGCTTCAAGAACTAATATTTATAGGATTGTATTCAATGT
Organism: Sedum album; assembly: GCA_006409495.1. Lineage (NCBI taxonomy): Eukaryota > Viridiplantae > Streptophyta > Magnoliopsida > Saxifragales > Crassulaceae > Sedum > Sedum album. The sequence continues at coordinate 25,623 of QZGG01002677.1, forward strand.
TCATGATAATCAATATTTTCAAATTTGTGTGTGAAAAGAAAAAGGGAAAACAAGTTCACAATAATACCAATTATCACTTGGCATGCTTCGGTTTTATCAGAAGCTTGTTGTACTAGAGAAGGAAAATATTTGTGCAATTGCTTACTTTTCCTTCTTGCTGAATTGTTACAGCACTGGCAACGAGCTGAAGGAGAATATTCTCAAGGGAAGAATGGATTAAGTGTTTTCACCAGTGGTGAATCGCATAGCGAATGACTTGATGCCCCCTGCCCGCTAGTTACTGTGTTCCGACGAATTTAGTCCAGTGTTAGACCTTGTGATCTTCCTTGAAGAATTTGTAACTACTCTTAGAATCTATTTATGTTGTCTTGTGACCTTCACTTCAAGTTGCATTACTTCTCTCTCCTTGTATACCAAACATATCATATGGCAAAACAGGTTGTTCCGCCGTCATGTTCTAATCAGTACACACTCATAGTTCACTAGGGAAATGTTTGGATTCCCCGTTTTCATTGACACTATTTTCTAAACTTGAAACAGTAACGTAATACTGTGAAGGAATTGGGCCTGAAGTGCATGGGTCACAATAGCCTCGGCCTGTAAGATGATTCAGTTACCCGAGTAACTGACATTTTTTCCTTCTGAATTGTTTCCTTTTGGATGTCTTCTTCTCCTACAGAATCTTTGAAGTTTTACTTTTTTTGAATTTTATCAATTTGTGGACAAATTCATCTAAGTTTCAGGTTTGCCTTCCTCAATGGGGAATATCATTGAATCCTTCTTCTCTGGATTGGGGCATGGCATCGCCGGCCTTTTCAATGCTCCCCTTGATTTCCTCTCAGGCAAATCCTGCAAGTAATCATCTTATCATTTCATCTCCTATCACTTCACATTGTAAATGTAGATTTGATGAGTCTCCTCTTTACAGTTCTGCTTGTGAAGCAACATGGGATTTCATATGCTACATTGAGAATTTCTGTGTGACTCATCTGCTCAAAATGTTCATGGTGCTAGCCCTCTGCTACATAGGTAGGTAACTTCCATTGCATATATTCAAGTAAAACAATGCAACCTCGAGTGATACCCTTTTGCTTCACTCTGCAGGCCTGTTTTTTCTCTACCTGCTTTATAAATTTGGTATATGCAGCTGTGTTGGCAGATCCTTGTGCAGATTTTACTGGGCATGTTTGGTGTCTTGTTTCTCCTCTTGTCATTATTGTTGTAAGTTTGTCTTTGTCAAGATACTAAGATGCAAGAGACGACGAAGGAGGAGGAAGAGGAGGAGGAGGAGGAGAGAAAAGGACATCGAAATGTATTTAAGTTCAAGTGAAGATGACAAGTGTGAGAGTAGTATAGCAAGTAGTACTAGCACAGACACCAAGCATGTGAGCAGCAGATCGCTGTCACGGCCAAGGAGGAATGGCCTTAGAGGAACAGATCAAATAAGAAAGTCATTGAGACCACAAAGCCATCGGATTCGAGTTAATAGTATTAAGAGGTATTCGCGTAGAAGAATCTCAAAAAGGTATGTGAATGGGAATAGTCATCATGCTAGTGTTCTACAAGATGATCTTAATGATCATGTTAGAGTAACTAGAACCACCAAGTTTGCTCGAAAAGGAAAGACTCATTGGGAAAGAAGGTATAGGTCAACAACAAGATGAATGTGATAACTTTTGTGCAAGTAGCAATTCAGTTCCACATCAGTTCAGTTAAAACATTAAATAACATCAATCTATATATGCTCCACAAATGTCAAGAGGCCTTACTAGGTTGAGAGTGGTACCATGATCTGCTTTCAAATACCCATTTTGTTGAGCTAAGACAACAGCATGTTGCTATCTTTGGCTGAACATTACCAAACCTCTCTTTCAGACCCCATCAAGATGACATGAGTATAAGGATATGGAAAACTGCACCCATAATAATTCAAAACACTTCCAACATGTTGTTATCTAATTGCTTATATGCAGCTTAAATTAGATAGAATATAAACTAACCACCGGAAGAATCTGACAGCATATCTGTCTGCAAACACAGCAAAACACCAACAAGTAGATCCTTAGAAAATGTATTCTCCGCAGATAAAACTTGCCTATCATCAGTGTTTGTGACATCTCATTATATTTACCCAATCATGATCAGAAACCAAGTCAACTCCTCAAAAAGAAACTATCCAAGAAAGTTAATAAGAAAATGTGTATGATTGATCTGTGTATGTATGCATATCTATCACCTGTACATAAAAATGAATTATCAAATAATGTCTGTCACCGGACCGGAGAATGTCATCTTTCCCAGGCCATTCGGATGTAAGATTGATTTGGTTGTAATGTAAGTCCGAACCATTTTTGTGTCAGCAACTGCAGTCTGGTATCTACAACTTCACAAAACTTCATAGCCCACCTTCAGGCTCAACAGCTTCCACGCCAAGACCGGCGTCCTGTCCTTAGACATCATGTTAACTTTCTCAGTCCAATCGGGTACATAAGTTGATACCCTTCTCTTAAACTTAGTCTTGAACTCTGACCAAGCTTGATACTTGTAATGATTCACCACAGCCTTCTCAACACTCATCATGGCTCCTCTATACACCCCTTCACGAATTCTAAAATGGTGCACTGAGTTCTGCAAAGAATCATCCACAGCCTCAAGCATACAATCGACTTATGCCTTCCTCCAACTTCCTCCTACATGTGTAACCCTGAGTCACACCGTTCTTGGATGCATTGTCTGATTCGACGGACCAAAATCAGACACTGAATTTTCACCTGACCAACTGGCAACAATCCACGAATACTTAACCTTGGCAACATTGACTGTAACATGTCAGAAGACGGCTTGAGCTCTTTTCGCCATTGAGGCGAGAAAACGAACTCATCCACATCCATAAACATCATCCATTTACAGGAACTTTTCGACAAAATCACACTATGAGAAAATCCAGCTTCCTGTGACTTAGGCCATGGCCAGAACACTGTCTCAACGTTATAACCCTCTTCAACCAGCTCCCACACCACATTCCTGAAATCCCGATCCTCCTCGTCGCTGTCATTATCATACAACACAAACTTCTCCACTCCAACAGCAGAATGATACATCACCCATTCCTTAAGAAACTTCCCTACGTTGTGCACCATTGTACAAGCACAAAGCAATGTAGAAGCATCAGACTTAAACGACACAGTTTCGGTAGTCTCGTTTCGGTATGGTTTGTAAATCGCTACAGAAGGCACCAAATTACGCGTTGCTGCGACTCCGACTCGTCTAGGGTTTCAAGCGTCAGGCTGATTCTAGAACCTTCTAGAACAATCGGATGGCCGCAACGGAATACCTCCTGCTCCGAGCTCGTCACCGAAGTTCTCGCCTGCTGATTCGACGCCTCGTCGGTGAAAACGCAGCGTAGAGAATTAGGGCGACGGACGCGGCCATGTCGATTAACGCCTTTGGCGAAGACGATGACGTCATCAGGGGTGGATAGCGAATCGTACACGAGCCAATTCAACCGTTTAAGGATTGACCTCGTGGAAGTCCAATCGAGAGCTAATTCAGTGGCGTTGACTCCTGATTCGGTCAACGCTGGTGTGAAAAACGGCTGGAGGCGACGGACGCTGTTCGGCATCGTGCACTTGAACGACCTCCGATTCGTAGCAGAAACTTTGCCTGCGTACTTCGCCGGCGCAGTCGCGTTGTTCTGGAACACGCACTGGTACTCATTTCCATCGCCGTTACTGTTACCAAAATCAGAATCATCCGCAACGACGAATACGATCCATTCAGGAAAAAGCACAGAGTCCGACTGTACAACACGATCATTGACGGAGAATACGTGGCGGCGTCCAGTAACGGCTGTCGATGTTGATTAGCGGAGGTGGAGTAGAGGTCAATTGGTGAAGTACGTATATCGTTGACGGATATTGATTCTCGAGAGACGTATAACGATATGGCTGCTAGGATGAGAGTCATGGAAAAGAAGATGGAGACGGCGGTGGCGGCGGCCATGGCGGATTCGCCGCCGTGGATTTTTTAGGTTTTTTTTGAGAGGGAAATTAAAGTTGGAGAAGGAAAATGTAAGGTATATGTTCTTTCAAACGGCTGCGTTTTATAGTACCGACTGTTCGTAATTCAATAGGAACCGGACCACACAATTATTTTTTTTTTTTTTTATTTTATTTTTAATTTTTTATAATCATTGATTGTTTGTATGATGATTCATCTAATTAAGAAATGATATTTGATTAAGTGTATTAATACCAAGTATAAGAGTTCATCTTCTTGCTAGAATGGGTATTGCTGGAGTGGTCATTTCTTTTGCTAGACGTTTATTTACGTCGAATCGGTTCGTATTGTTGATCATGTAAGCAGAAGAGACATGTTCGCTTTGATGCTTGGCGATAATTTTATAATTAGTGAATTAATTAGATATAATTAGGATTTATATTACCAACAAACTTATGGAGTCAATTATAGTACTTAATTTAGATTAGATATAATTAGGATTTAGTGTTAATGACAAAAATGAGATGGTGCTCTCATACACGCAAACGACGCAGAGGTTTATTGAAATGTTTAAACATATTTAATTACATCATATCTTTTTGTTTACACGCCAAAATTATATATTTATTTGCTTAGCTAAGCACTCTGGTGAGTATTCAGATTCACATTATACATTTTGGATAATAAATATGAAAACCATAGTGTGAAAAATCAACCAACTTAGCTTGTTAGCACTTTTCATTGGTACTACCTACAAGCATTCCTTACAACTTAAAGTCCAAGCTTTATACTTAAATTGCATCCCAAGTAATCATCCTATCTATAATATTCACAAGCATCTATTTACTTCTTCTCATTGCCAACTGTTCTCATGTGTAATCATATATACCTAACTAACTGATTACTGCAACTAGAGAATTATTGTAGTGTAGCAGCCTTGCACAAGAATGTCAAACTCATAAAAACTGTTTTATGATTTCAAGTAAGTTTTTATAGTATTATTCAGCAACCTGCCGACTTGTTATATTATTCCTTTCCAATATGACACCCTATCATATTCAGTTGACTTTGATTTTTTACATATGAAACATTAACATATGCAGGAATATGACTTATTCATCTAACACAGCTAAACCAATGTACACAAGTTATCATACAGATCATGAAAATTCATGTTGTACAACAAACCAGGCTTCCATCAGCCTCAAATTGTTTTTATGTATACCAAAATGTTCAAATCATTCTACTATTTTAAGAAATCACACAACAAATTCATAATCTTTATACATTACCTGCACTAGTAGTATTACCAACACCAACTATTTGCGCTACATTTCTTCCCCGCTTTCACTGGCTGTTCGAATATCATATACATTCGTCTCCCGAGCCTGTGTCCTTTGCTCCAGCCAATATAAACATTCTGAACCTATCTCAAAAACCTCTCTTTTGTAGAGGATTCTTATGTCCCTATTATAATTTATACGCTCTAACACAAATGTCCAGCCCAGCAGTGGGCTTTACTCCTTTGTATCTTATCAGGCATATCCTGCGTGTGATTACAATAGTAACTTTTGGCTGCTTGACCCAACTTTATGCTGGATCTGACCACCAGTAAACCTTATTTTGAGGGTATAAGTTTAATGGTATGGTGCCGTCAGGGAGGGGTACTGCTGGTTAATGATGTTCCGAGATGATGAGGAGGAGGGTGGAGGGATAGCTTAATTGTGTTGCCTGGGTTGGATAAGCACACTTCGAGACACCAATCAGCATTGCAAGTTAATAAAACCCATTCGGAATCATCATCCAAGTATTTAAGCAGCATTTCAGATGAGTCGTCAACATTAAATCTTCTTGTGATCTCTTGACGTAAATCTTTAAGCTGCCAATGATTCTGAATTCGAATCCTGATCTTGTCATCCCCGTATGTGACTTTAACTCTCGTGCCGTCTAGTTCTTTTCTCATGCTTTTCGGTATAGGTGGTGGACTCTCAGTGATAACAGTTTTGCTTATAGTGACGCTTTGAGACCGTGGCAGTAGATTCGGATCCTCCGGACAAATGTGGTTCAGCTGTGCGTCACTTCTCGTCCTTTTCAGCAACTCTTCGTCAGCAGTCTCCTTAAATGTAACATCTTCAGTAGAGTTCCACGAAGAAGTATTATGATGGCTTGCACTAGAAGCTGAATGACTTGAACTTGAGCTACGGCTAAACGAGGAGGATGGCGATTTAGGTGCCCCTTGAGGGCTGCCAGAGCCAGCATTCCCGTCAAACAGCACGCTCAGCGATTTGGGAATAGTGTTCACTTTTGAGGCTGAAAATTGATTGGTTATGCCTGACTTGCTTGAAGGTGACGCTAGTTCTGGAAAATTCGAATAAAAGGACCCAATTTGAAAAGTGCCCGAAGAGCCTTGTACTGAGTCAATAACACGCTGAAGTTTCTCTAGAGAATGTCCCACCTTCTTGATCTTACGAGAAGGCCAGCGCTTTATTCCTTGGTTTCGACAAATTCTTTTCAGTGTTGTCGGACAAACTGCACAGAAACAAATCATAAAACAGATTGTTGCAAAGCAGTAAAGCAAAGCAAAACAAAACAAGCCAGGAAAACAGCATCGACATTAGCAGTGTGTAACTTACCGCCAAGACTTTTTGCAGCGTCTTTTAGGCTTCCAGCAAAGTGTTGTTGAAGAACTTCCAGTGTAATAGTTTTCTCTGCTTTGTTACGCTTTCTATCCCCTGTGCCATCTGTTCGAAAGCTTCCCTGACCGATAGTATTATAATCTGTGAAGCTTGAAGCTAGAGGATTCGACTGATCTAAAGTAGCTTTTTCATACATGAACTCCGTTGGTTCCTCTTTTTGAATGAATGTCGCGACATTGCAACTCTGGTCAGTGACGCATCCAGACATGGTCGACGTTTCATGTGAATATATATCAGAACATGCCTGATTCATCTCGGGTACTCTGCCACCATCGTTTAATGGGATTACAGATGCAGTAACGGGTGTAATAGTATCATTGGCTAACTCATCATTGGTGACAACTCTTAGGCTTTTGCAAGTATTTTGAATTGTCGAGGAGAGCGAGCCAAGCATTTTCTTATGTTCCTCAGGTTCTCGGCAATCCTTAGGTAAAAAGAATTCCAGGACAAAATCCGCAGCACCTGTTTTAACACTCCTCAAGCGTATGGCGACAGCAGCGTGCAACCCGAACATTCTTGCATGATGCGAGAGAGGGTACTCCGTTTTGCTAAATGATGTTATGTCGTCAAAGAAACAAGGCTCATTTGTTGTAAAAGCCTTACCGACAACTCCTTGCCCTCGTAAAAGATGGTGCTCAGAACATGCCTCATGAAAACCTTGGACGTTTGTATCGGCCACATAGCAAGCAGCATCCACAGTGGATACACAATGAATATAGTTCTCGGCAGAGTGCCTGCAGCCTTCCTTGCCTTGTTGAATGCAAGGCATCCATGTTTGAGCTAGCGGGAGTTTATGAGCCAAGCAAGTGGTCTTCATAACTTCCAGAATCTCAGGTATTGCGGCGCGGTACGAATCTATACATGTCTGAAAAAAGTACGAATTAGAAATCAAACTCAGTGTAAAGAACTTTTGTAACTACCAAGATTTTCCAAGTGCTTACCTTCGGCTTTTCAGTACTTTCTTGTTCAGCACTACTTAGGTCAACAGCCTGCAAAAGGGTCAGCAATGATCAAAATCACATTTTCATTTCAATGTACAGTACCGAATGGATCATTAAAGGAAGAGAATAACATAAAGGATCAAAATGAAACCCACCTGTAAAGCCTTGCAAACGCTGTCTAGTTCGGCCTTGACCGTCTGTTTAGTGGTCACAACCTCAATGACACCCAAACACGTCTGACTGCCCCGATCAAAAACTGGAAGAGCAAGGGTCCCCCGGACATTGTGTGTCTGTGCATAGCCAACCCTAGAGTATTCCTCACTTCTGAAAAAACGAACATCGGGTGTCCACTCCGGCACTTTCCCAAGAAGACCCGACCTGGCATTCCCTGAGCTATGTTCGAGTTTTTCTCAGCTGAAAACTGAAAATCTAACGAAATATTTCTGTAACTAGCTAGGCTTGCGGAGTTGGAATCAACTATGTACGGTTGATCATTGGTGGTCAAAACACGTTTCCCATTAAGATCTATTGGCACCCATATCTGAATCAATACATCTTTATCTTTTGAGGAATCTTTATGTAT
>QZGG01002678.1:0-33809 GCA_006409495.1 Sedum album
ATGGGCTTTGAATGACCATCATGGCACCGGTCAAAACGGAAGCCCAGTTTTGTCTCGTTGACTTTTTCTCAACAACAGCAAATCACCCAAAAAGGTCAACTAGGGCAAGCTGAGAGAGGAGAGCCCAGTTTCGCATTATCATTCACCACAATATTTATTTGATTTCGTCTAGTTTTAGTACTCTATTTAAATTGGGAAGAGGGTCAAGTCAACATATGGTATGCTGTTTTTACGTCTGGAGTTGAAAATTCTGAATAGTTGGATGATCGGTGAGTGGAATTGTGGACACCCACATCTTGATTTCTGACTTTGGATCTGATTTAGGGTTTTCAAGATGATTTGATTTCTGGGTTTCTGTAGGGTTGGAGAAAGTTTTGATTTTTAATTGAAGAAGCTGTGAAAGGCGGTTGCTTTTGTTACTGAAGGAAAGTGCCGAATTAGGGTTTGAAGATTTGGGGATGGGTAATTTGTGTTCCTTTTCCTTTGCCTCTGAATCTCAGGTGAGGGCCTTACTGGTAAAATTGAGATTTTTTTGAGAAATGTAAAGAGGTTTGTACTTTTTTTTGGTTGAAATTAGTTTATTTTGTTGATGATCTTATGGGCATTGATACTGCTATAGGTTAGGTCTACCCAAATATTTATATAGTCCTGGCTTCAATTGAAAGTTCCCGACTTTGTTAATCAGGATACTAGAATGCAGTGTTCATTTCTTACCTTTATGTGATGCGGTTGACTAGCTTGGTGCTTCATATGTAACTTTAATTAAGACCATGCCACCAGAAGTTAGTAAATTGATGCACAGCATGATTTAACTCCAGTAGAGAGTAGATATTAGAAATATTTGGGTTTTGTATGGCTCTGTGTTATCTCCGGTTGAGTAAATCTGAGCTTCACCTGTTTTGTGGAGGATTAACCATTACACGCTTTTATTTAATGTTTTCAGATCACAAGGGAACGTTCTATTAGCTCTGGCGAGGGGAAAAGTCTGCAGAGCAGAGTGAAGTATGGGTACTGTTTAGTGAAAGGTAAAGCAAATCATCCAATGGAGGATTATCATGTTGCTAAGTTTGTGAGGTCTCAGGGTAATGAGCTCGGGCTTTTTGCCATATTCGATGGCCATATGGGAGATAATGTGCCTGCCTATCTACAAAAGAATCTTTTCAACAATATCATTAAAGACGTGAGTGAGCGAGCAAATAGATAAAACAAATATCCTGGCATTATATCGCACTGATTTGCTTTAGATTATTTAGAGATTGGTATTTTTATTCTTTCAGGAGGAGTTTTGGGCAGATACCAAAAAGGCCATCTCGAAAGTTTATGAGCAAACAGATGAATCAATTCTTTCTCACAATCCTGACCTTGGGCGAGGTGGATCCACCGCTGTGACGGCTATTCTTGTGAATGGAGAGAAGTTGTGGATTGCAAATGTTGGTGACTCCAGAGCAGTTCTTTCTAAACAAGGAAAGGCAATGCAGATGAGTATCGATCACGAGCCCAATTTTGAACGGAGAAGCATCGAGCAAAAAGGCGGCTTTGTTTCGAATTTCCCAGGTCAGTTCCCAACTCCATTTATCCTTTTAGTAGAAACAAGATCCCTAAAAATTTTGGTAGTCTAAATTGTCATAAAAACAATCGTTTTGCAATGCGTTCCAGGAGATGTGGCTAGAGTGAACGGACAATTGGCTGTTTCTCGAGCTTTCGGTGATAGAAATCTCAAGAACCATTTACGATCTGATCCAGACATACAGTCTGCTAACATTGACGGTGACAGTGAACTTCTCATTTTGGCAAGCGACGGACTGTGGAAGGTATGTTCTGAGAAACAAAAAGATCCATAACTCTGCATTTACAGTATTCTTTTCACTCATCTCCTTGGTTGAATCGCAGGTTATGAGTAATCAAGAGGCAGTAGATATTGCCTTAAAGATCAAGGATCCACTTAAAGCAGCCAATGAACTTGTTGTTGAGGCCTTGAAGAGAGAAAGTAAGGATGATATATCTTGCATCGTTGCTCGATTCAGGAGGTAAAATCCCCAGCCAAAAAATTTCCAGTTTCCACAGGTAAAGTTAATGCACTCGGGCGATTTGCGTAAGCAGTATATGACTTGCTTCTTGGCCAACTTTATTTACTCTAATTGAAGTATGGTTGGTCTTTTTCCCAACTATTGAAAATGTGGAAGATTCAGCCAACACATGTAAATGGTTGTTTACGAACATATCTCTGGTGTTCTTAATTTGTTTTAGAACATATTTGTGAGGCAAATTGCTTTAATAAATTAACTATTAGATTGATTTTATTATGTTTATTTAACTATGGTTTTCACATCAAACTACTTCTGCAGAGTTTTATTTTATAATGTAATTCCAAGTTTGCCCATTCAAAGGAATATCGAGAATGAGTCCAATTTCTCTGTGATCCCCTTGTATTTGCGCGTATTGAGAATCAAATAATTTGTATTTTTGAATTAACTAAATGCATATTTCAATGTGCATTTGTCCGCTTTACGGAAATCAGAGTAGTATGAGGAAATAGCGTGGTGTGTCCTTCACTGCTCTCTTAGTTTCTGTCAATTCTTTATGGGTACCGAGGCAAAGTACTCGATTTAGTCGTTATTTTCAATTTCCTAGATATCTAGACTAGACTGAGTCAGACTAACTTTCAAATAGCTTTTTAAGTCCTCGAATTGTACCTTCGGCCTTTGGGCCTTTCAATAAAAAAAAAAGTGCATTTGTCCGGTTTGCGTTAAGGGGTTGTAAAGATCGCAACACTTTTATGGGTCTCAAATGAAGTGATCTCTGTCTAAGTGCACATATTGATCGTAACACTGGGATTGAGTTCTTCTGCGACCCATGACAATAAAATGCATTAATGAACAAAACGACGATGAAGAAAGACTGTGCAAATTGTCATTAACTGGATGGAAGATTCAGAGATCGGTGTGATATAGAGGATAGAAAATGATCCCTCCTCTTGATAACTCTCTATGTGAAACGTCTATATCTTTGAGTTATGAGGGTAGGCTCTGACCGACACTGCCATTCATTTCATGCATGGTAGCCACCGAGCCAAAGTGTGCCGCATGTTCTTCCTCACACCCACCACTCATTTACAAAACATGTTCCAAAAAATATCTCCTATAAGTTACAATGAAGATTAGAAATATTTCAACTATCATCAGTAACTAGTTTTTGTATACAAGCAGCCATTAGGTTCTCCTTTTCGCTAGTTGTGGAGGGAGCCATGTCTAAGGAGGGTAACAATGGTAGCCAAACTGTGAACGAGAAACAGCAAAAACCGCACGCAGTGTGCATCCCATTTCCAGCTCAAGGTCATATTAACCCGATGCTGATGATGGCCAAACTCCTACACCATAAAGGCTTCCATATAACATTTGTCAATACTGTCTACAACCACAACCGCCTTGTCAAGTCCAACGGTGCTTCTTTTCAAGAAAGCCTGCCTGATTTCACGTTTGAAAAAATTCATGATGGACTTGATACGACAGACACTGACCGAACACAAGATGTTCTTTCCTTGTGTAAGCCTATTATGGAATATTTTGCAACACCGTTCAGAGAACTTATTTTTAAGGTGAATGAGTCAGGAGGTGAAGTCCCACCTGTGACTTGCATTGTTTCTGATATATCCTTGCCATTTACATCGGCTGTCGCTGAGGAGTTTGGAGTTCCGATTGCGCTGTTGCTGACTCCAGGAGCTTGTGGATTTGCAAGTGTTGCTTACTATCCTGAACTTGTGGATAGAGGCTTATTCCCAGTAAAAGGTAGTTGACACAATACCTTCATAGTACACCTCAAAAGCCTTTGATCGAAACTGAATCAAATTTTTTCATGCAGATGAGAGCTTTTTAGCAAATGGGTATTTGGATACAGAAATAGACTTCATACCCGGAATGAGAGGGATTCGGCTCAAGGATCTCTACAGCCTTTTCCGCACAGCGAAGCAAGATGATGCTATTGTGAAATTTACTTACCAAAAGTTCAAAAATGCCTTAAAAGCAAGCATAATTGTTGGCAACACTTTTGATGCATTAGAGCATGAAGTACTGGAAGGTCTTCCTGCAACGTTTAAAGTTTTACCTATCGGCCCGCTTCACCTTTTCCTCAATCGCATCTCAGGAACTTCACCTTTACACTCACTCAGCTCACATCTGTGGAAAAATGAGCCAGAGTGCATGTCCTGGCTTGGTTTAAGAGAACCAAAATCAGTTATATATTTGAACTTGGGAAGCATTGCTGTTATGACTCCACAGCAGTTTGTAGAGTTTGCATGGGGACTGGCTAACAGTAAAAAGTCCTTCCTTTGGGTCATTAGACCGGATATGTTAGCAAGCGGGGAAGTCATTATACCGCCGGAGTTCTTGGAAGAGACGAAAGGAAGATGTTTTTTAGCTGGCTGGTGTCCACAAGAACAAGTGCTTAACCATCCATCTGTTGGAGGTTTCTTAACACATTGTGGATGGAACTCAACACTTGAAGGCATATGTGCAGGAGTTCCATTGATCTGCTGGCCATTTTTCGCTGATCAACAACAAACTGTTGGTTTGCTTGTAACAAAGTGGGCACTGGTATGGAACTCAGTAATGATGTGAAGAGGGATGAGGTTGAGAAGTTGGTCAGGGAGCTGATGGATGGGGATAAAGGGAAGGAAATGTACAAAAAGGCCACGGAGTGGAAAAAGTTAGCAGAAGAATCAGTCAGTCCTAGTGGTCACTCAAGCCGGAACTTCGAAATACTAGTGAATGAAGTGCTTCTATCAAAAAACCATTCAAACTGTGTCCCTAACTAGTATATGATGCTCCTGAAATCTGAATAATAAATCTGGAAGAGTTGCAGTTCAACTCAGCCAGCCCCATCATTGTAATATTTAGTAAAGCACAAGCTTCTGTCAACTTTTTTCTAAAAGCGGCTTCCAGCTTTGCCTAGATCGAAATCAAATACCAAAAAAATTATATAGACTGTCCTGGATCGAGCTGCAGCCTGCAAGTATAACAAAATACCAAAAATGTGGGAAAAAAGTACAAAATATAAGTAAATGTGAAATATTAAAATCTCTGAGTTATGAGTTTAAGAGCTCAATGAATCTCTTGAGCTTGTCAGTCTTGAACTCTTGATATCTCTGGATTCGCTACCGGATTTCAAATTTAGCGTTACAGGTCTTTCGAGAATTCGAGTTATTTATTTATATAATCAGCCTAGTAAAGATGATTTTTTTGTAAAATGCATTATACTGATGATATTCTAAATTACAAAGTGATTTTTTACAAAATATTCCAATATAAAATTAGTACAAATTTAAATACATTTTGAAGTCTAATGATGTTAAGTAATGTGGATGTGAGAAAAAAAGATATTGTTTAATAGGTTGTGAAATAAAGAGTGAGAACATTGTATGAATGTAATTGTAATTGTTTTTTATTTCAATAATAATATTTATCTTTAATAGGTTGTGCAACTCAACATCTTATTCATTATTTTTTTTTCTATAGAAGTATGGTTGGACTTTTCACAACTATGTGCAAAATGTGGAATATATAGTCAATCGAGTAATGTTTAAGGACACGATATCAATTGTTAATTATTAATAAAATTATCGAATTACAGTGGTGGATCCAGGAAATTATTGCGTTGGGGGCAACAGAAAACCATTTTAATTTTTTTGAATTTGTTGGCTGTTGTTATTAATGATATCAATTTTTTAGATACACAATGCATCATTTTCAATATAAACCTTTTACATTATATAGGGAAATGTTGAAGCTTTTTCAACATAGACATGTCTTTAAGTTCAAGAGGAATATTTATTTTTAGAGATGAAAACAAATTGTATCAGCCGCTTATTTTGAGTAATCTAACATTTGAAATTAATCTTTAATTCTTAATTTAATATAAAACAAATCATCAAGAGTTATGTGTGATTGAGATTGATAACCTATCAATATCAATAGGTAAATAAAAAATTTAACGATAAAGATATTGTTCATATAAAACTAAATGAAAAACTAATATAAAATCGTGGAACATTTTTAAAAATTTTAAACTAATATAAAATCGTGGAACATAAAAAACTGACAAAAAAACTTTTTTAAAACAAAACTGAATGATAAAAACTAATCTAAAATCTAAAACTTATACGGATGATATATAATTTAGCTTCTTTCAAGTAAAAATATTTGTAGCATCTTAAGATTTTAAATTGATTTTATAAAAACTCATATGTCAATTATATTTAACAAATTAAAATGTATTAGGGCCTGGGCCCCACCCCCATCCCATATAGTTCCGCCCCTGTCAAATTATCAAAATCAACAACTTATATTAAGTCCTTCAGTCAACCCACATATATATATAGAGCTTGTATCATGTGGATCCATCTAATTTAGTGAACTCGTGAACTCCTTCTTGCATTCGTTGATTGCATTTTTTGGATGCAACTGATTGCACCGCGTCATTGCATTTGTCATGTGCACATCACGTGTGCATCAAGTGCAAAATGCGTGCCACTCACATGCTTTATTAATGCGTTGGCACAATCTGGTGCATTCAAAAAATGCAATCAACGGATGCAAGAGGAGTTCACAAGTCCATCAAATTAGATGGATCCACGTGATACATTTCCTATATATATATGGTTGTTTACAAACATTTTTTGGATGTTCTTGATTTGTTTTGGAAATTTGTGGTTGTTGACGATCGGGTGGTTGTCAGAATGTTTTTAATGTTTGAACTACTAAATTGATTTTGCAATGTATCGAATCTTGATTTTGACATCAAATTCAATGGCCATCAACTACAACTACATATTGAATTTTATTTGTTATTGAAAAGGACAAGTGTATCCCTTTAGCTCTTTAATATAATATATTATTTATATTTTAATGCATTTCTATAATTATTTTTTGTTTGCGGACGGTGAATAACTAACAGAAGAGGTTAAGAAGATGGTTTAATATAATATCACAATATATAAATATGTTGTCATGAAATATCTTTATTTTACGACGATCTTCTGCGATTAATCATAAATTAAATTCATCATTCTGAGTTTACCGCTATACCGTGATTTTACACCATTTTTAATGTTAATTATTTCGAGCAAAACATCAAGAATGTGAGAATCGAGCATATTGACAAATATTATTGTTGTTACTGCTCATATGACCGACGATGTCATTCATTTCCAGCCAAAGAGAGAGATAAAATATGTCACATAATCTTACTCATGTCAACCATTAAAGTATAAAGCAACTGCAATAATTGACTTGTCATTAAATTTCACGCAACTACTTATGTTAAATCAATCATTAGATACACAGCGACTAACATGTGCCCCATTAATTAATGATATTTACGGAGTAGTTGTTAAGATCAATGAATAGAGATTTAATTGTGTGAATCTATAAATTTTTATGGATATATGAACCCATTTTTTATTCGTTGATTGTATTTTATTAATGTATCATATTGTATTAACACATTATTCACTACGCTAGAATGATAGAAAAGCGACAAATTTTGACGAAGTCGCATAAAATTTAGTCGCTAGCGCTAACTTATGTGACACATAATATTTGTTTGTCGCCATTAATACCTTTTGTGACTAACCTTTTGTGACTAACCTTTTGCGACACACGTAAATTGGTCGCCTATGAAGTTACAGGCGACTAAACTTCATGCGACAACACTAAATGTGTCAGAGAAGGTCGGTTTTGTGACTAAAATTTTCGAGTGCGTTAAGTTCGTCGCTTTTGGTCTGAAAGTAACATTGACAGCTACCAAATCTTAAATGAGTTGTACAAGTTTATACAAATGGTTGAAGTTGATTTAGATGAGAACACAACTAGTGAACACTTTATAAACTTTTTTTAATCTCCCTAACGACATATCTAACTCCCTTTAAACAACATATTCTACTTGTTGAATTTTAAATTGAGCATATATATGTTGGGGCTATAAATTTGATTTGGTAGATAGGACTATAAATTTATTACCATGATACTCAGCGGAGCTGCAAACACGGCAAGATTGATGATTGCACAGGTCCCCCGACGATTGTAACACGTAAAACATTAGTAAGGACAAATACTAAAGTAATTAGCACAATCATTCCTAGAGTCCCAACATTGTTGGCCAGAATAAGTTTTATAGTGGAATTGTTGTTGATATAATGAATTTCATCGGATTATGTAGAGTTGTGAATACTCATATGTGACTAACATCGATCTTAGTTAGTCACGTATAGTTTTAACACTAATTTAATTGAAAGGATAGTAACCATTGGACTTTTGATCGGACGGCTGAGAATGAACCAAAATAAAGAAAACCCTAACTTCTCATCTTTACTCACTATCATCCGATACTCTCCCAAACACATGTGCGACGCCTCTCTCTGAAGACGCACGACCCTCCTCTCCCTGCGCCGCTCCGACCGTCCTCTCCCTGCGCCGATCCGACTGTCCTCTACCTGCGCCGCTCCGACCCTGCAGCTCTCCGACGAGAAGACGTTGCGCTTCCCTTCGCAGCTTCTTCATCCGACAGATCGGCTGCTCCGACCGACGCTGCTCCGAAGCACTTCCTCCGTCGCGTTTTGCTTTGGTATCACCATCTCCTCTACACGATTTCATTTTAGGGTTTTAGTTTTCTAATTTTCAGTTTTAAGTTATCAAATTTCAGAGATGTTTCCAAGAAAACGAAGTTTGGGTGAGATTCAAGAAAGGATGCAGCTGCTCTCTCCGTCTGTTCGACGAGCCCCTCAAACCCTTAGTCCCACACCCCCAAAAACCAAAAGGCCACAACCACAACCTGCCCTTAAAGAACTGAAGCAGCAAAAGCCTCCTTCGGAACAAGTTGTTTTCAAACCATCTACTTTGGACAAAGTTCAGCTTCCAAAGGGGACACCCCCAGATCAGCCTTAACCTTTACCTCCATCTCTAACCTGTCCTGCTGATCAAGTTCACTCATCCAGTCAACCATTAAACCTTCGACGAAGCCCGATTATAAGAACTTATGTTGGAAGGTCGCCTCCTAAACCAGCTAATAAACGCGAGCTCATTGGGAAGTCAGCTTTATGTGGGAAGATCGCTTCTGAGAACAATAATACTCAGCCTCAAAAGCAGCTTGTTTTTAATTCTGAACCTCCAAGTCAGCAGCCTTCCGGTTCTCAAGTAGGTTTTGTTGTTTGTTGATGCACCATTTAATGAATGTTTTGAATGTTTCTTGTGCTATATGATGCATACAAATGACTTGTTTATTTTTAAGTGTTTGAAATATTTTTAAATGCTTGTTATGTGTTCTAGGCGAAAATGAAGGAGAAGGTCAATGAAAGTCTTGTTGATCCATCTATTTTGGTGGAGTCGTGACCCCCTCTTGCATTCGTTGATTGCGTGTTTTGGACGCACCAGATTGCACCACGTCATTGCGTTTGTGATGTGCAGAACATGTGCAACTCACATGTCTCATTAATGTGTTGGCACAATCTGGTGCGTCCAAAAAATACAATCAATGAATGCAAGAGTGGGTTCACGAATTCATCAAAATAGATGGATCCACATTATACAATTCCTATATATATGGTTGTTTACAAACATTTTTTTTGGATGTTCTTGATTTGTTTTGGAAATTTGTGGTTGTTGACGATCGGGTGGTTGTCATAATGTTTTTAATATTTGAACTACTAAATTGATTTTGCTATCTATCGAATCTTGATTTTGAAATCAAATTCAATGGCCATCAACTACATGTTGAATTTTATTTGTTATTGGAAAGGACAAGTATATTCCTTTAGCTCTTCAGTATAATAATATTATTTATATTTAAATACACTTTTTAATTATTTTTGTTAGTAAGATGGTGAATAACTAAGAGAAAAGGTTAAGAAGAATATCACAATATATAAATGTGTTGACGTGAAATATCTATATTTTAAGACGATCTTCTGCAATTAATCATAAATTAAATTCATCATTCTGAGTTTACCGCTTTACAAGTAAGTTAATTATTTCTAGCAAAGCATCAAGAATGTGAGAATCGAGCACATTGACAAATATTATTCTTGTTACTGCTCATATGACCGACGATGTCATTCATTTCCAGCCAAAGAGAGAGATAAAATCAATCATAGAGATACAGCGAGTAACATGTGCCCCATTATTAATGATATTTCGTTGTTAAGATCAATGAACAAAGATTTACCTGTGTGGATCTATAAATTTTTATGGATATATGAACTCACTTTTTATTTGCTGATTGTATTTTATTAATGTATCATATTGTATTAAAACATTATTGAGGCATGTGAGATGACAGACACATGACAAATGCAATGACGTTGTACAATCTCAATAATTAATTAAATAAAATCAACAGATGTAAAGTAGGTTTTATGGATCTACCGATCCTAATGAGATATTCCCTCGATGAACATATTTATGAATTTCATCTTTCATTTTGCTAGTTGTGTGTAGAGTGCAGGGAGCTATCTCTAAGGAGGGTCACTTTGGCATGCAAATGATGAACAGGGAACAGGATAAACCGCATGCAGTGTGCATCCCATTTCCAGCTCAAGGTCATATTAACCCGATGCTGATGATGGCCAAACTCCTACACCATCAAGGATTTCATATAACATTTGTCAATACTATCTACAACCACAATCGCCTCATAAAGTCCAACGGTGCTTCTTTTCTTGAAAATCTACCCGATTTCACTTTTGAAAAAATCCATGACGGACTTGATACAACAGACACTGACTGCACACAAGATGTTCTTTCCTTGTGTGAGTCCGTTGTGGAGTATTTGTAATACCATTCAGAGAGCTTATTGTTAAGTTGAATGATATTTCATTGAAATCAAGAGGTGAAGTTCCACCTGTGACTTGCATTGTGTCTGATATGTCCATGTCATTTACATCGTCTGTTGCTAAGGAATTTGGAGTTCCAAATGTGTTGTTGCTGACTACAGGGGCTTGTGGATTTGCTTGTGTTGCATACTATCAAGAACTTGTGGTTAGAGGCTTCTTCCCAGTAAAAGGTACCTGACTAAGATGACACGATATTGATAAATTATGAATCAAATTTAATTGAGTGTTAATTGGAAAGTGTTGTTTGATGCAGATGAGAGCTTTTTAGCAAATGGGTATTTGGATACAACAATAGATTTCATACCTGGAATGAGAGGGATTCGGCTCAAGGATCTCTTCACCCTTTTCCGCACAGCGAAGCAAGATGATGGTGTTGTGAAATTTACTCTGCAAATTCTTAAAAATGCCTCAGAAGCAAGCATAATTGTTGGCAACACTTTTGATGCATTAGAGCATGAAATTCTGGAAGGCTTGCCTGCACAGTTGAAGGTAGTGCCTATTGGTCCGCTTCACCTTTTCCTAAATCGCATCTCAAGAACTTCGCCTTTACACTCACTAAGCTCACATCTGTGGAAAAATGAGCCAGAGTGTATGTCCTGGCTTGGTTTAAGAGAACCAAAATCAGTTATATATTTGAACTTGGGAAGCATTGCTGTTATGACACCACAGCAGTGTATAGAGTTTGCATGGGGATTAGCTAACAGTAAAAAGTCCTTCCTTTGGGTCATTCGACCGGATATGTTGGCAAGTGGGGAAGTCATTATACCGCTGGAGTTCGTGGAAGAGACGAAAGGAAGAGGTCTTTTGGCTGGCTGGTGTCCACAAGAACAAGTGCTTAACCATCCATCTGTTGGAGGTTTCTTGACACATTGTGGATGGAACTCAACACTTGAAGGCATATGTGCAGGAGTTCCATTGATCTGCTGGCCATTTTTAGCTGATCAACAGACAAACTGTTGGTTTGCTTGTAACAAAGTGGGTACTGGTGTGGAACTCAGTAATGATGTCAAAAGAGATGAGGTTGAGAAGCTGGTCAGGGAGCTCATGGAAGGAGATAAAGAGAAGGAAATGTACCGGAAGACCGCGGAGTGGAAAAGGTTAGCAGAAGAAGCTGTCAGCCCAAGTGGTCACTCAAGCTGGAACTTCGAAAGACTAGTGAATGAAGTGCTTCTATCAAAAAGCCATTCACAAACTGTCACCAAATAGTATTTGATGCTCCTCAAACCTGAATAATAAAACTGAAAGAGATGCAGATCAGACAGACAGCATAACTGAGTCAGCAATGAAACCTCTACTATGATCATTTCCAACAGTTTAGAGACAATGCTGTCTGTATATAAGTTAATATAAAAAGTTTTCGACTTTGTTTTCAGTAATGAAATACACTCCAAACCTGAATGTCATGAATTTGTCTCCAATGCAGAAAAATATCCCACAATTGTGATTATTTTTGCATAAATACAATAGCATGCTCTTACTCCCAAATCGAGAGATCGAAACTAAACTACTACTCCCTCCGTCCCAGCCAAAGCTTCCCATTTGGCAATTCCAATGTAAAATAAGAAATCAATATTTAAGGAATAAAATATTCTAATGAAAATCTGATTAAGTCTAAATTTTCCCACCAAAATTTTGAGATCAAAATTAATTTACCAAAAGTGAACTTTCCCACCAAAATTTTGAGAACAAAATTTTGAAACCAATATCTAGAGTTGTTGGGGTGATTTTTCAATTTTGATAGTTGGTTTAATTCAATTATAATAATTAATTACTTAGTATAATTATTTATGTTTAACTAGTAAATGTAATTAGAGTGTTATATTTTAATATTTATTTTTTGCCAAAAAAGGAAATAGGAAGCATTCGGTGGGACACCCAAAATGGCAAAAAGAGAAGCATTCGGTGGGACGGAGGGAGTACTATACAATTTCATGTGGCCTAATTGCATATCATAGTAGTAAGTCAGTATAAACCCATAAGCTTCCACCAAAGTCCTCCAGCAACTGTCCATATAACCAGATTCACGATTGCCATAATAAATCCAAACTTGAAGACGTCGAGAAGTTCTACATAACCCGCTGCTCGAAATCAAATGTATGAAAAAAAGTAAGCAACAGAAGAAAAGCGTGTTAATTTTTTTATTTGAAGAGATGCGAAGAAAATTAATCAACTGACCTCCGAAGTAAACTGCAGCTTGCCCACTGCTATAATGAGTTAAAGCACCGAAAAGATTGGTATTATATGCCAAAGCAAGTGCTGAGAGCAAACCAGGCACGCCTGCGGCCAAATGCATTGCTAGGAAGGCAGAGTATAAAGCTGCAACGTGACCAGTTTGACTTGCGAAGAGGTAATGGACAATGAAATATGCTGCTTGAAGAATACCAAAGGAAGCAGGCCAGCTTAGAGACATGGATTTGAGCATGTTGGCCACACTGTCAGACAACCATTTTACAATCCCGACAGTTGTTAACTGACTGGCCATTCCTACTAAAACTGCAAACCAAGCTAATGTGTCCCATGCAGATTTTTCAGACAAGCAGTCGTCCCAGTTCATCACTCCTGTTAAGAGGAGAATCGATAGGGCAATCATTGCAGCAATAACTGCCGCCATCTTTATTTTTTCTCTGCATTCAAACAAAAAATATGTACCTGAGTTATTTCTGAGACTCGACGTAACTGACAAAATTATGGAAAGGGAAAAGTTGAGCTAATTTACCCAATCACCCAGAGTATAATGGCGAGAACCATTGTGGCAACCATGCCCCACTCATTTACACTCATGCGACCCATCAGTTTCAGCTTTCTGGTGGCCTCAGCAGGAGCATCAGGAGTATCCTTGAGTTCTGGAGGATACAACTTATACAGAATGATAGGAGTAGCCAGAAGGGAGATAATAGCAGGTACACAAGCACCCTTTAACCAAGTCAGCCATGTACTCTTAATGGTCACCCCAAGCTCTTCTGCAAGCTTTATACACAGCATGTTCTGTGCTGCTGCTGTCAGGAAGAGTGCACTAGAGCTCCCTGCAGACTGTCACCAACCAAACATATCCCTCAACCACATATCATTCAACACAAACAAACAAAAATTCTAAATTCACCAATATATAGCAACCACACATCATTCGACACAAACAAAAAAACTTGAAGCATATATGCACTAACCATGATCCATAAATCATTGGACAAGTTAAACTTAATATTCAACATAAACAAAAAGAAACTACTCATATTGTATATAGCAAATCAAACCTATGAAATCACATCATCACAAATCCACACTAACATTTCACTAAAACATATGAAACAACTAAATAATGTTACCTTAGGGATCTATCCATAACCAAGAATTAAAAACGACAATATTGACTATGACAACACACCACAGATGCATGCATCAACAATCCCAGAAGTAAACTCATTTCAAAACTCAACAAGTTACCAAATTAAAATTAAACAAACAAACAGAAACTTCAGAAAAGAACAAAACAAATAACAAAGCGCAACAAGTCATCACAGCATCCAATAATTTATCGAATCCACAGAAAACCATCACCCAAAACATTATCATAACGCTTTTATATTATTGATATATCTTCCATCCAAAAAATCATTACGAGTATATCATTTACATGAAACCATCGACAAACCTGCAGCTGCGAAAGAACAAGAAAAGCGCCGAGCTTCCTAGCACTCTTATCACCAGGCAAACTCTCCGCAGCAAGAGACAATGACTTAATAATAGGCAAAAACACACCACCAGCTCTAGCAGTAGTACTCGGCATAGCAGGCGAAATTAACATCTCACTCACAACCAATCCATAACTCAACCCCAACGTACTCTTCCCAAGCCATTTCACAAAATAAGTAGCAATTCTATTCCCTAAACCAGTCTTCACAAACCCTCTTGCAAAGAAAAACGAAATCACAATCAACCAAATCACTTCATTAGTAAAAGCACTAAACGCAGCTGAAAAGTCAAAGTCTTGGTCAACACTGTAAATGTCAAGCAAATAAAAGCCCAAGCGCCGATATGGAGTGGGGATAGGATTAAACCAGCGATTGTCGTGATGAAAATCGCGAGTAATTGCCAAGCTTTGGTTGTCACTTGGGCTGGTTTGGGAATCGCGAATCGGATGATGAGTCCGATCGCGATGGAGATCAATAAAGGTATGATCTTTGCGCCTTGTCTGGGCTTTGGTGGCTCGTCGGAGGGGGGTGAAGAACTGGGTCGGCGGCGGAAGACAGATGGCATAGGCATTCTGGTGGTTGTTACTAGTTAGAAATTAGGGTTACGTTGAGGAGGGATGAGGATCGATCAGTGTAATGGCATTTGTTGAAGATGTGATGAGAGTTTATATAAAGTGAGTTTGAGTACGTAACGGAAGATCGGATCCGGTTTGGAGGGAGAATCTTTCCACAGTCAGTACACGTTTTTCTCTAATGGAATGTTTGTGTCGTTACAATCTGAATCTCGAATCTCTCTTCTGCTGACGTCATAATTTCTGATAAATATGCAAAAATAGAAATGTTGGGATTGAAAGATGTATTTTTGAGATACTAAATGAACTATTATAAACAGTTGAATATTCCAAAATTGTATATTTGACAGTTTTTTTCTATATTTTTCTGTGAAATTAATATAATAAACAATGTATTTTACTATTTTAATGAATTTAAACATTTCCAAAATAGAAATATGTTGAATCCAATTTGTTTAGAACGATGTGGTTGTGGTAGCTGCATTGGAATTCGTTTTGCTGGTTTTTTTAATTATGAATTTATCGAATTTATTTTTGTGAATGTGCATGCAAAAATAGAAAAGTGAAATGCCGATTTAAGTAATGCATGTTAATCATCAATGACTTTAGTGTACGTATTTAATGCCATTCAATGTATTATTTTCACTTGATATTTGATAAGAATGATTCATTCGATATTTAGTATGATTTTGTATTCACAAGTCAACATTTATTATCAAAGAATCTGCTAGTTTCAGAGGTTTGATCAAGAGGTCAATTTTTTTTGATAGCGATCAAGAGGTCAATTGTACTCGTGTTTTCTAGTTCTTATGAGATTAACTAGTACAGATTCATATTATAATATGACACGTTTCAAATGATTGATTACAGTGATGAATTAGGTTTGAGAAGAACGATCAAATTTTTGTGATATAGGATGACATCATTTTCACCATTAATTTATATTCATCTAATAGTTGATATTGATAACTGGCAATTCCAACTGTCTGTATTTTTTGCAAATCCAACCGTCTGTATTTTTTGCAAATCCAACCGTCATACTTAATTAAAAAATCAAATTTAATCTTAACCGTCAAATTAATTAAAGGGTTAATTACGGATAACCACCCGTATAATATGCTATATTCCACCAAACCACCCCTATATTGTAATAATACATTCCACCACCCTTATAAGTATAAAATTTCCAATCAACCACTCACGCACTGTACTGTCACCGTTACCGTTAAATATATTAATTTTTTAATATAATAATAGTATTTTTATTATAATAAACCACCTTTATAATAAATATGTTTCCACTTCGCCACCTTTATAATCAATTTTGTTTCCATTTAACCACCCTCTCCGTTAACTGCCGTTAACTGAGGTGGTTCTTTGGAAAGTTTTTAGTTATAAAGGTGGTCGAATGTAATATTACAATATAAGGGTGGTAGCATGGAATATGGCATATTATGCGGGTGGTCATCTGTAATTAACCCTTAATTAAATTAATGATTGAAATTAAAATTTTCTTGTCTTTCAAAAATATATGGTCTCTCTTGATCAAATATTTATTAGTATTACCTGATTCCAAATTATGAACATAAATCAATGGAATGGATGCATTGAACACGTTTTTAAAGTTTACAACAATTTTAAGATTTATGTTCATACTTGGAATCCGATAACAATAAATATCACTAATCCGAATTCATATAAAACTTAATATCAATAACTCTGTTGTTGATTTTTATATCTAAAATTAATCAGAGTAAGTATTTAGGAGGATGGATAAATAATTGTGAGATAGTGAGACATCATCTATTCATCTCAAACGTTGAATACTAATAATCCAACGGATGAAATTTAATTCAAAAAAATAATCGTCAATCTTAACCTCCAGGGTTTTTGCAACCAACTATTATATAAAAACCAGCTTTAATCTCAACATCAGATTAATCTAATCAAATGGTTAATATTAAGTCATTCCGACTCATTTAAACTCTTTTTTCTCTCTTGAACTTCACCCAAGATATCGATATCTTTTAATTTAGTATGGCATTTGCACATATAACTGTTAAATTATTCAAATTCAACCATTTAATTGAATCCCATTGTCTATTAAATTATTGTTTTCTTTTTCGATCATAATCCAATAAAGATATGTATAATTATGAAAATCATGCCAACCATGCTTTTTTGAATCTTTGTCGTTGAACTATGGAAAAGAAAAATGAAGCGCTTCAAAATCTAGCAAAAAGTATTAAGATAACAAGAAGTTTGCAAGTGGAGCAATAATGTCTAAGATGCTTCATATCATCATTACTCCTATTGAAAATGAAATAAAGTATAGACTTTAATTCGAATAATGATGTCAGTATATAAATATGTGGATTCATTTTTGGTGGATTTGTAAAGCCAATTTTATACTCGTTAATTGTATTTCATCATGCACGATATTGTCGCAACACATTAATGAGACACGAGTTGCACATATTTTGCACGTACATGATACATGATAAATGCAATGACGTGGTACGGTATTTTATATTGATAAAATGTAATCAAAGGATCAACATAATAGATTCTCTATATAAATAAGTTCATACTTATCTGTTTCATACTTTATGTATGGTTATCTGTTAGTTTAAAAATAAATAAATAAAGTGTACGAAATAGTAGTTGTGAGATGAGAAAAGATAAAATAAGTGATTTGATAGGTATCAAGTGACAAAGAAGTGAATATAAAGAGAGGAGTGGAGATTAAGAAAAACATTTAAATTTTATAGACATGATGACATAATTTCAACAATTGATTTTTATTGACATAACAATTGAGAATAAATTAATTTTTAATTAAATAGGTGGGTGAAATTACAAAACATGTGTAGTGCCAAGATTCGAACCCTTCCTCTTTGGGTCATCTAATAACTATTAAACAAGTTGCTCACTTCTATCAGCTTAATTATCCACCTTTCAAAATACTAGTTATTAATGCATAGTGCATGTGCTTACTTTTGTTTTAATTTTTAACTTTTTTGTGCCTATTTATTCTCAATTTTTATATTGTGGTATTTTTATAAGATATTTATGGACTCGGATCCGGTAATGCGCAGCTATTTGCTGCGAGGGTAAAAACGACGTCGTGTTGACGTTTTTTACTATAACCCTACGTAGTTTTGAGTGAACCCTTTACTAAAACTACGTAGTTTTGGCTCGCATTAAATAGCTTTCGCTGCACTTGATCTTAATCCGATATTTATTAGGAATGTGAACCGTTGCAATTATAACTGTTATGAGTGT
Organism: Sedum album; assembly: GCA_006409495.1. Classification (NCBI taxonomy): domain Eukaryota; kingdom Viridiplantae; phylum Streptophyta; class Magnoliopsida; order Saxifragales; family Crassulaceae; genus Sedum; species Sedum album. The sequence continues at coordinate 18,426 of QZGG01002678.1, forward strand.
TTTGCGGGAAGATAATAGAAATGGTATTTATGGAATAGAAAAGTGGCTTCATTTTATAACCGATAATTGAGCACTTCATGCTTTATATATACTAGTATTTTTGTGCACAAAAATTTGTGTGTAAATAAAGTTGACATATATTATTAATAATTCTAATTAAAGATACATATTAAATCAAATGAAATATTATAGGATAGATATTGTAAATATGTGAAGCAGTAGGACTGTAGGAGTAGTTTTGGAAGCCAAAATGTGGCTTCAAAAAGTAACTGATAGTTCAAAGCTTTAGGCTTTATTAATAGTAAGATTAGTATTCAAGCATTGTGCATGTAAATGAGTTATCATAAATTAACATATTACAAAGTATTTTAATCAATGGCATATTTAGTAATTATATAAATACACAAGGGTATAATTAGGATATGAAATTTGGCTTCATTTCATAATCATCAATACCAGCCTTTTCGCTTTACATATAACTATATAAGATAAGACAGACTAGTATTAAGTGCATATTAAATAATGTGCATATTAATTGATGAATTATATAAGGATGTATTTAGAAATTATCCATTGAAGCATGAGTATTTTCGGTATATTTGTGAGTAAGGTTTAAAGAGGACAAGTAAATATTTGTGAGATGGAAGGACATCATCTCAACCGTTAATTTTAATTAATCCAACGGTTGATATAGATAACCGTCATTCTCAACCGTCCGTGTATTTTGCAAATTCAACCACCTATTTTAATTAAAAATTAATTAAATCTCAACCGTTAAATAAATCAAAATCAACAGTTGAGATGATGTCTTCATGTTACAAAATTTTGTTGTCTCTCTAGATCCTAACTCGCTTTATATATATAGTACAAATAATAGATATATAAACACATTTTTCATGAACATGTTAATTTAGAAATGAAAAGACAATCATATTAATGTTTGGGGTCACAGATATCATTCGATATAATCAGGTTCAGATGATTTAATTATATGATTGACTTAGCCGGTAAATAACATGAATTATTGGAACATGTAATCCTCGAGGGAACTCATGTTATTTCACAAATAACTTTTGATTAAGTATAAATTTAGTAGGGCCCACAGTTTGATGTAATCAAATGCCTTATTCTTTCAAATGATTATTTTACTGATAAATTAGAAAACCAATCATTATAATTAAATTTATCAAGTATGTGTTAATTTTATCGTTATTGTTGGATTCTGGATGTGCACTGAAATTAAAGTTTTTGATATTTATGTTACAATTTCTTAAATTAAAATTGATGTCACTCGCCCATAAAATCATAATCTTAAGCTGTACAAGTATATCTCGCTTCGCATTCATGTTTGCTTGTGATGTTCGGGAGTGGGACTTTGAAATTGTATGTCGCTTCATACACATGTTGTGCTTTCCGGTTCCTCTGGTTTTCTGAGGTTCCAATTAAATTTATTTTTGGGCCTTAGTAAAGCCTATTGAGATTATACAAGTGATTGAATGCAATAGTGGAATAGAACATGGTCTATTAATTATGCAGATAGTTATCCATAATTAACCATTTTTAAAATGTGATAGTTGACTTACAAGATATTATCCAATACGATTTCACAAACCAAAGAACAAGCAAGTTATATAAATAAAGCAACTAAATGCTAGTCATTATTGACACTTGAATATTGAAAAAATGCATCTCATTGTCAGATAAGCGCCGAGCACGTAAGACATTAATAATCGACAATTGAGATCATGTCTCACGATCTCACATATATTTAGACGTCATTCTTAAACTTTACTTTGTATGTATATCGTATCATTTTGCTTAACACAAACACATAAAGATAATCAGAAGAGGGAAAGAAACACAAGATTATGGGATCGCAAAGAAAGGAGATCCTGCAAAAGCCACATGCATTATGCATACCATTTCCAGCACAAGGCCATATCAATCCCATGCTACAACTAGCAAAACTCCTACACCACACTCAGATTTCTACATCACATTTGTTCACACGACCTATAACCTCAACCGACACGATAAGACTCACGACACTGACTCTCTTAATGGTCTACAGTTTGAGACCATCCCTGATGCTCACCAAATAACGATTGATTGCAACGGCCACGCGGGGCACGATGCATTTAAATAACGGTTGGTGATTATTTAATGATACAAATAACATTTCCAGCGAACACAATTAAATTAGCATTTAAAGCCGGTTGGTGATTATTTAATATTCAAGCATTCAATAAAACTGGCAAGACTACTACTAGCAAAACTACTACACCACTAAGTTTATGGGATCACTAAGAAAGGAGATTCGGCAAAAGCCACATGCAGTATGCCTACCATTCCCAGCACAAGGCCACATCAATCCCATGCTACAACTAGCAAAACTACTAAACCACTCAGATTTCTACATTACATTTGTTCACACGACCTACAACCACAATCGACATCTTAAGGCTCACGGCCCTGAATCTCTTCAGGGTCTACCAGATTTCCAGTTTGAGGTCATCCCTGATGGACTACCACCATCAGATTCTGATGTCACACAAGACCTTAGTTCCCTATGCAAATCAACCAGTGAAACATGCTTAGGTCCGTTCAAGGAACTCCTAGCTAAGCTGCGTAACAAGTCGCCAGAGGAAGTCCCACCAGTGACATGTATCATTTCTGACGGTTCCATGACCTTTACAGTTGACGCTGCAAAAGAGGCAGGGATTCCTATTGTTATTTTATGGTTTGCGAGTGCATGCGGATTTTTAGGCGCTGCTATTCTGCCTAATCTCATCGAAAGAGGCATTATTCCACTCAAAGGTATGCATTAATTTTACAGTTTCCCTTAAGAAGTTTTAACTTATGCAAGGCTAACTGTAATACGAATCATATGCATCAGATGATACCGATCTTACAAATGGGTACCTAGACATGACAATAGATGGAATACCTGCGATGAAAGGCATACGACTACGAGACTTACTATCCTTCGTACGCACCACAAACCCTGATGATTTTGTTCTGAAATACATAATTCAAGAGAATAGTAGAGCTTCCAGGGCAGATGCTATAATTTTAAACACCTTTGATGCTTTAGAACATGACTTCTTAGATGCCCTGATGAAGATTTACCCAAAAGTCGTACTCCTTCCTGTTGGTCCACTCCACCTTTCTCTCAACCAAATCCCAGACAGCTCGCCTCTACATTCAATCTGTTCAAATTTATGGAAAGATGAACCAGAGTGCGTTACCTGGTTAAACTCACAAAAGCCAAAGTCAGTTGTTTATGTTAACTTTGGAAGTATTACAGTTATATCCCCACAGCAAATGGTGGAGTTTGCATGGGGACTGGCTAATAGCAAATATTCTTTTCTATGGATAATCAGACCTGATCTGGTTGCCGGAGAGAAATCATGTCTACCTCCAGAGTTTCTGGAGGAGACAAAAGCAAGAAGCTGCTTGGCTAGTTGGTGCCCACAGGAACAGGTTCTGAGTCACCCATCCGTAGGAGGGTTCTTAACCCACAATGGCTGGAACTCCACACTAGAAAGCATTGTTGAAGGAGTTCCGATGATATGTTGGCCGTTCAATGCAGAACAGCCAACTAATTGTTGGGCTGCTCGGACCAAATGGGGAATAGGGATAGAACTTGACAACCATGTTCAAAGAGATAATGTTCAAAACGTGATAATAGAGCTTATGGAGGGGGAAAAGGGGAAGGAGCTAAAGCGAGCTGCCAGTAAGTTGAAGAAGTTAGCTGCGGAAGCTATCAGTCCTAACGGATCAAGTACCTTAAACTTCAAGAGTGTCGTGAATGACGTGCTTCTGTCAAAATATCCATAAAAATCTTAATTAGTAAGCAGTGTGTATCCCTTCTGGTTTCATATTCTCCCAAATAAATTAATCTCTGGTTTTCAAAGTATTGAGTTTTAGCAAAAGCCTTATATTATCATCTAATCTACATTCTACACGCACACGACAGAGACAAAATAATTTCAATAAAACGCATTTGCAGGCTGCAACATAGAAAGGAGGATGCCCAACGTATCACATTTATCGTTTCATCTTTTATATCTTTAGGACCTTGATATGTAATCTTAAGTTAAAGCTCAGCAATGCAATGACCAACTATTTACACTCCATACCTGACCACTGACATCACATGACCTCCTCCTTCACGTCCTTGAAAAATAACAGCACCCGCGCCGACAATAAGTACAATGCCCCTCTTGGTGATGTCGCAACACAGCATATGGTCTGGTCATGCTTCATCTTTGTCGCCTTCTGTTTACCAGTTGCACCATATGGTCTGCAAGAGAGTGTTATTACAAGATGCAATACAACTCAAAATGTAGAGTTTACACAATCAAGCACAGAAGACATTAAGTAACTTACAAACGAGCTTCCGATCTCATGAAATCATCTCTGATTCATCTCCGCTAGTTAAATCTTGATTTCAAATCTCCAAACCCTAATACCCAAAATCTGCTATCTTATCCAAAATGTAAGACGCACAATACAAATACAAGCCTATGAAAATTACATAATTGCCCCTGTAGTAATAAACAGGCTTTGAATTAAAACATTTTTGGCGCCAGGACATGAGAACGTTCCATCCAGCAGCTATACTTTGTGTCACTGGTTTCATTCCAGCAAGTCAGCAGCTATGATTTTTGAAACCAATATTCAACACTCTAACAATTGTGTAAATGTTTTTAAGTCAAGAAATTTTGTAACCAAAAGTACTAACCTCTAGCTTACTCTTCTCAAGGGATGTTCGAGCTAGTAAGCTAGCGATGAAATCTGTAAAGAGAGGGCAACAAAAGCCACATGCAGTATGCATCCATTTTCAGCTCAAGGCCATATTAACCCAGCAGCAAGCAGATATCTCCATTGCCCTTCTCATCTAGTAAACCACAGGCAGTCATTCTTTCACCGCTATCATTTTTCAAACCACCAGCAGACATGTATAAAAAAGGGTAAGCTTGAAAACCCAGAGGGGAAGACAATACAACAATGACCAAAGCAGTCCCCAAAAGGGTAGTTAAGTGGTAAGCAGGTAGGTCGCACTAGGTATTGTGCTCAGTTTCGAACATCTGCTCCAACATACCCTTCATTTCATGGTTCCAAATGAATTACAGAAGCAGAAGAAAATAAAAAATTGATGTACAAAACAAATGCATATATAGTTCCATAACTCATGGGTCTAAAATGAATTCAAAATACCTGAACGAGTTCCAAAATACTATGATATCTTCTTTTTTTGCTTCAATGTAAGAATATTTCATTAGAAAAAGATATTACAATACGTGCAAATGAAGCATAACCGAAGGAACATATCCTAAGACAACTCTACGTCGAGGAAGTCTCATTAATGAAATTTGTGAAGCAGGCCATGATCGGCGCCATCCCAACGAACTCACCAAAGTCCATACAGCCCAAACTATAGACCAAGAGGGCATCAAGACCAGGAAAAGCTGGAAAAACTAAGGCAAAGGAACTGGCCCAACAGGCCCACAAGCAAACAAGGCCCAGCCGCATCTCCCTCACGCTCCCTCACGCGAGAAACCCCAGCTCCCGCCGCTCCTCCCTCCCGCTCGCTGAGCTTCAGCCGCCACCCGTTCATCCACCTCGCATCAATCCCCACTCGCCGTCAGTCGCCCAAAACCCTAGTTGATCCGGCCATTCCAAAGTCCATTCCGACCTCCCGCCTACATCCCCACTCAAGCCGCGACCTCTTTCGACGCTTGTCCACCGCCTGGCCGGTGACCGCACAGAAGCTTGGATTGAAGACCAAGCCTTGGATCCGCAAGTGGCGCCACCCATGCAGTGATCGAGCTCCCGGAGACCACGACAGACCTCACCTCTCAAACCAACACCCGCAAGATCATCCCCCCGAAACGAGACCAGAAAGCAAGCACCAAGGCTTGACACAAAACTAGCTCAAGGCTATAAGAAAACTAGCATAGATGCTAGAGCAAAGTAGTAGGCAAGCCTCCATTATTGAAAGGAAAAGCATAACGAAACGCAAGGAAATCTACACTACTGCGGGCGGAGGAAGATGGACCTCCTCCCCGAGAGGATGGGTGTATTCCCCACCCTAAACGAAAATTTTAAAAGGGCTCCGAGAGAGGCTTCAGTAAGAGAGAGGTTCCTAGTTTATATGCGTGTGTTTACTTGATCCAAAATACTATGATATCTGATGGTACACTTATGTAGGCCGACAACTTTTTGCTACGACACTGGCATCTTGGCAAAAGCAACAGAACTGTATGACTTTCACAAACACCTTCAAGACTTCAACAGCCACAAAAAATCCAAAAAACATCCTCCTCTCTTAAGCCCAAAGTCTCAAATTAGGGTTTAGTGTGCGTGGGGAAGCCGCTGCCGCCTCCTCCTCCTTTCGAGGTGGTGGTGGGTCTTCCTCCGCCATTGATCTCACTTTCTTTCCTAATTTCCTTTCCCCTCAATAAAGCTTATGTTAGGGTTGTTTCATTTTCATATTAGTCTTTCCCCTTTAGGTCTATTCCTAAAATTTTCCTCTAGTTGTTCTAACTAGCTTTCTGGGTTATGTTCCTTTGTCTGCTGGCCATGGTGGTTCGGTTGTTGGGAGGAGACAAGTGTGTGGTTGAAGGTAGGTGCTTATTGCAGAGATGCGGCTGTGGACAGATCTGAATATGTTTTCAGGTTTGTTTGAAGAGGCGTGCTTTTGGGATAGCTTTCCAGCGTTTTCGCCCTATGGGGTGGCGCAGTTGTAGAGATTAGCAGCTCGAGTTGTCTCCAACAATGCGTCAAAGGCAATGCTTTTTCTGGATCGCAGACCCTCGTTGTTGTTTGCAGTTTGAGAAATCTGCTTTCCCCTAGCATTTTGGTGCTGCATTTTGGTGCTGCACTTTGTTTTCGGTCCATGATGAATGTTTCCTTCTCTTTCGTCAGAAGTTGGGTTGTGGAGTTTCTCGTGAAGAGTTCGATTTCATGTTCGACTCTTGGTGGTTAGGTGGCTTACGGTCTGCGCACAAATTTGATTAAAATGTATTTGATGTAGTTTGATGAAATGTCTTGTACTCCAAAAAAAACAGCAACAAGATTCATTCAGACTATAAATTACTAGAATCACATGGCTCATATTTACAGCAGAAAGTAATTCAAAATCACAGAAAGGACTTTAGAAATGCTTGATTGATTAGTACGATCTTGCCGGCCATTGCTATAGAATGGCCACACCATGGCTCTCAATCAATTTAATGAAGAAATGAGTGTCTACAGCAACACACAAACAACCATGCCTATCAAAATACCCGAATGGGTCCTGCAAGATTTTTTTTTCGATAGCCTATGAAAAATTACATAATTGCCCCCGTAGTAATAAACATTTTTGGCGCCAGGACACGAGAACGTTCCGTCCAGCTGCCAGCAGATATACTTTGTCATTGGTTTCATTCCAGCAAGTCAGCAGATAGCTATGATTTCTGAAACCAATATTCAACACTCTAACAATTGTGTAAAGGTTCTTAAGGAATGAAATTTTGTAATCAATAGTACTAACCTCTAGCTTACTCTTCTCAACGGACAAGTTCGAGTTAGTAGGCTAGCGATGAAATCTGTAAAGAAAGAGCAACAAAGCCTCTTGCAGTATGCATCCCATTTTCAGCTCCAGCCATCTTAATTAACCCAGCAGCAAGCAGATATTAGCCTCTTGCTATCATTTTTCAAACCACAAGCAGACATGTAGAAAAAAGGGCACCACTGCTTAGAATTTGAACTTTGAAAAACAAGAGGGCTGAGACAATACAACAATGACTGAAGCAGAGAAGATAACAAATTGATGTATAAAACAAATGCATAGTTCCATAACTCGTGTGTCTAAAATGAATTCATAATACCTGAACGAGTTCCAAAATACTATGATATCTGATGGTAAACTAATGTAGGCCGACAGTTTTTTACTACGACACTGGCATCTCAGCAACAGCAACAGCAAGAGAACTGTATGATTTTCTACATACATCTTCAATTGCCACAAAACTCATTCAGACTATAAATTACTAGAATCACATGGCTCATATTTACAGCAGAAAGTAATTTAAAATTCTTGAAAAGATACTAGTAAGACATGATTCATGAATCAAATGGCTCGCATTTAGATCCATTTTCATGTGACAATTAATGCTAAAATAGACTTGTTTGATTGATTGATATGATCTTGCCAGTCATTGTTATGCAATGGCCACACCATGGCTCTCAATCAATTTAATGCAGAAATGAGTGTCTACAGATACACACAAACCACCATGCGTGTCCATCCAACCGCCAATGGGTCCTCCAAGATTTAAGTCAGCAAAATCCAAAAGAAAATAATGGAACACAGACAATTGCAACCCCAATTATACACCAAGTTTTGTTTTATAAACTGAGGTCCTAGAAAAAATTTGGACACAGTTATAGATTTGAAAGGCATGAAGAGAGTAGAAAGAAGAGGTGAGTAAAATGGCAAAGGATAACCGGCATAAACCCCAATGCCCTATGCAAAAACCTCAATTTAGTATGTGATCAAAATTTACATACAGTTAACTCGAATAGATATGTAAAGGTTGAGTTCGTCAATTCAAGCAAAAACCTCAATGCACTGCGTGATCAAAATTTACATATAGTTAATTCGAAAAAACAGATAGTTTAATTTTTAAAATGCACATATGTAGGAGGGATCGCAAAAGAAATGCACTTTGTAGATGTTTGCTCAAATGAATTCATCTTTTTGGTGGATTCGTGCACCCCATTTTGCATCCATTGATTGCATTTAATATATGGTTGATATTGCACCACGTCATTGCACGCGTTACGTGCAATATGCAATTTCACGTGAAAAACATGTGCAACTCACATGTCCAATTAATATGTTGACACAATCTCGTGCATTAATAAAATACAATCAACTAATATAAAATAAAATTCATGAACCCATCAAAAAAGATAAATCCACACGAATAAACCTATAACTACATAAGTGCATTATAAACCTGCAGGATAAAGAAACATAATAGATGAACAACTCCAGAAAAGGCAAACACAAAACCTAGTTACAGTTGTTATTGGATTCTACATCTTTCGGATTGACAACTGATCGAATATTTTCACTATAAAAGATAACACGTTAATAACGAGCATACATTAATCTAATGTTTGTCCACTTTCATTCATTCACAACCACATGTTTTATCTCTCCTCTCAAATTCTTTTAAATCTTTCATTTTCAACCACACATTTTATACTCATTACTATCTTAAATACCGTAAAATATATGTTTTTGGACAAACTTAAGAGGACGGAGGGAGTACATCTTTCGGATTGACAACTGATAGAATATTTTCACTATAAAAGATAACACGTTAATAACGAGCATACATTAATCTAACGAAGGGAACAATGCATTTAATACTCCTATTAGCAAGAGGCGAGAATGATTAGAGGTAAAAGATGAGCATAATAACTAACGATAAAGAAGCTAAGCATGCCTTAAAATGTAACAGAGATGACGTTTGAAAAAATTACTCTAACATGCTTATCATGCGTAATGCAATCATTCAAAATAGACAATTTAGTAATAAAGTATGCCAGGTAAGATCTTTTGTTTTTTTATAAATAACAGCTATAGGCTTCATATCATTCTGCAGACACACACTTAAGAAATCCAGGGAAAAAGATTATGGGATCACTAAGAAAGGAGATTCTAAAAAAGCCACATGCATTATGCTTACCATTCCCAGCACAAGGCCATATCAATCCCATGCTACAACTAGCAAAACTCCTACACCACTCAGATTTCTACATAACATTTGTTCACACGACTTACAACCACAATCGACATCTTAAGGCTCACGGCCCTGACTCTCTTAATGGTCTACCAGATTTCCAGTTTGAGACCATCCCTGATGGACTACCACCATCAGACTCTAATGTCACACAAGACCTTTTTGCCCTGTGCAAATCAACCACTGAAACATGCTTAGGGCCGTTCAAGGAACTCCTAGCTAAGCTGCATAACAAGTCGCCAGAGGAAGTACCACCAGTGACATGCATCATTTCTGACTGTTGCATGTCCTTTACAGTGGAAGCTGCAGAAGAGGCAGGGATTCCTAATGTTAATTTATGGATCACAAGTGCATGCGCATTTTTAGGCACTGCTATTCTGCCTAATCTCATCGAACGAGGCATTATTCCACTCAAAGGTATGCATTACAATTCCTAATATTCATAGCAGTTTCCCTTGAGAAATTTTAACTTATGCAAGGCTAACTGTAATATGAATCAGATGATACCGATCTTACTAATGGGTACCTAGACATGACAATAGATGGAATACCTGCGATGAAGGGCATACGACTACGGGACTTACCATACTTTGCACGCACCACAAACCCTGATGATTTTGTTCTGAAAAAAGTCATTCAGGATACTACTAGAGCTTCCAGGGCAAATGCTATATTTTTGAACACCTTTGATGCTTTAGAACACGACTTCTTAGATGACCTGATGAAGATTTATCCGCAGACCCACTCCTGCCTGTTGGTCCACTCCACCTTTCTCTCAAACAAATCCCAATAGCTCTCCTCTACATTCACTCAGTTCAAATTTATGGAAAGATGAACCAGAGTGCGTTACCTGGTTAAACTCACAAAAGCCAAAGTCAGTTGTTTATGTTAACTATGGAAGTATTACAGTTATATCCCCACAACAAATGGTGGAGTTTGCATGGGGACTGGCTAATAGCAAATACCCTTTTCTATGGATAATCAGACCTGATCTGGTTGCCGGAGAGAAATCATGTCTACCTCCAGAGTTTCTGGAGGAGACAAAAGCAAGAAGCTGCTTGGCTAGTTGGTGCCCACAGGAACAGGTTCTGAGTCACCCATCCGTAGGAGGGTTCTTAACCCACAATGGCTGGAACTCCACACTAGAAAGCATTGTTGAAGGAGTTCCGATGATATGTTGGCCGTTCTTTGCAGAGCAGGCGACTAATTGTTGGGCTGCTCGGACCAAATGGGGAATAGGGATAGAACTTCACAAGGATGTTCAAAGAGATAATGTTCATAATATGGTAATAGAGCTTATGGAGGGGGAAAAGGGGAAGGAGCTAAAGCGAGCTGCCAGTAAGTTGAAGAAGTTAGCTGCGGAAGCTATCAGTCCTAACGGATCAAGTACCTTAAACTTCAAGAGTGTCGTGAATGACGTGCTTCTGTCAAAATATACAAAGTAATAAGTAAGCATTGTGTTATCCCTTCTTGCTTCATGTTCTCCCAAATAACAGGTATGAATAAATTAAACTGGTTTTCCAAGGATTGAGCAGCCTTTTGCATCATCTACTCTACACAGAGAAACAGAAGCAATTCATACCTGACCAACGACATGACCACTTCCTCCATGTCCTTGAACAATAACAGCATCAGCACCATATGCCCCTTTTGACATTGTCTGCACTCTGCATAACACACCAATTGGTCTGGTCACGATTCATCCATGTCGCCCTCTGTCTTGCAAATGCACCATAATTGCGAGAGTGTTAAATCCAAAATGCAATAATAATATGAAATGTAGAGTTTACACAATCAAGCACAGATGACATATAGTTACTTACAAACGAGCATAATCCTGATTTCAAATCTGATACATCTCAGTTAGCTGAATCTTGATTTCAAATCTCCAAACCCTAAATCCAAATTTTTTTTCAAGACTCAAATACGAACGAATACATGACTTTGAAAATTACATAATTGCCCCAGCATTAATAAACACGGGTAAAGAGAAAAGTGAAATTATAATTAAAACGACGTCATTTCGACTTTTTTATTATCACTATGATTGTTTTGTCTAAATCTTTATGTGAAACTACTATATATTTTCATCTTTCAGCAAATAGTTTTGATGTAGTCCGTGCTATTACTAAATTCCTTTTTATCTGGGGACTCTTCTATAATGGCATCCCGAACACTATCAATCTTTGGAAAAGAAATTGCAAGACACAACTAAAAAGTGTTGTTTTCTAGAACCATATAAGAAGATGATGTGAAAATGGCTGAGGTTGAGAAATCATTTAGGGGGTAGCTACCAATAACAACTTGCACTATAAGTGCGAAGAATGGAAGGTGGCAGAGAAAGATATAAGCCCTAGTGGTTAGAACTTTTGTTACTTTTGCGCATTATTTCACGAAACCATATGTAAACATGTAGAAAAAAGAGAACCACTGCTAACAACTTCAATTTTTAAATAAGACAATACCCAGTGGCTAAAGCGTAGAAGAGAACAAGTGATGTATATAACAAATGCAAAGTTCCATACTCATGCGTCTAAAATGAATTAAAAATACCTGAATGAGTTCCAAAATATGATTATATGATGGCATTAGCTACACCAACAGAGCTGTAAGACTTGTCTTCCATTTCATTTGTATCTCACCTCAGTCTTTATCAGATCAACTGTAAAATTAACAAAAACAAAATCAGTGAAGACACACCAATCATGTTTGTTGGCTTGTTGAAAAGTGCAAGAGTCCAATAATGCAAATATATTAGAAAATGAAGATGCCAAAAGCGGAATATAGAATTCATGAAGTACTGAAAATGTCAAGTATGCACACAAATAATAGCAGAGACCAAGACCTCAGGTAAAAGCTTAAAAGCCATTATAGATGGCAGCGTTCAAATCAGCTCAGCATTCTACATACATCTTCAATAGCCAAAAGACTCTTTCAGGCTGATCACATCATTAGTCTCCACAAATTATCATTTGGAAGGTAAGGAGAGTTCTCTGCATAATGCAGAATATAATGTTTCATGAATATATAACGCATTTAGACGTGTACAAAAAAATCCGGCATAGTGAAGAATTCAAAACATAGGAGAAAACACCAATAATATTAACTGCAAAAGCAACCAAATACTGTCTAACAAGACTGGTATTCATATTATCTTTCACTGAGAGTCAAACCAACTACTGCTAATTTCCTGTAGAAACTTCATATTTTGTTAATCAGACCTCAAATCAAATGCAAATTTATGTTCTGTTGTTGCAAATTAAGTGAAGTTCACTGGATCTGCAAGTATAAACAAATGTTGAATACAGAAGAAACAGATGGTGTGGTGGGAGCAGTACATCTGACCTATATCAAAATTGATATGTATCTTCTAAATTACAATCATATCAAGCAGACTATATAATTTAGTACATTATAGCTTATGCTACGCAATGATCGAGCAGATCAAGACAAAAATGGTTTATTACTAAAGACTGAAAGACAACCTGTTAAAATATTGTCTGCCATCAATATGGCCTCATGAGAGGTCGCATAGTTAAAGAAAACTTGTTGAAATCTGAAGCACTTACCTTGAGATGAAAATGGACTTAACATGAGTGGCTTAATCAGCTTCAAGTATAGACTAGTTTGTGATTCACAAGCAAGATGTGCTTATGGACAGCAAAAAACATGCAGGGTACAAACAGACCTGCAAGAATAAAACACAGTGGATGAACAAAGTACCCAAAACATGAGTGGCTTAATCAGCTTCAAGTATGCTAGTTGAATATTCAATGCTTGTAAAGGTGTCATTGACATAAGATTTCGAAACATACAAAGTACCCAAAACATAAATGAAGACCAGAATATAATGTTTTTCATGAATCACAGCAGTAAGTAATAAGTACTTCTAAATTCTAAAATAGATTTTAGTAAAAAGTAATTCATGAATCACATGGCTCACATTTAGATCCTTTTTATTTGACATTTGATGCTAAATGTGGACTTTAGACATGCATTATTGATGAGTATGGTCTTTACCAGTGAGAAATATGCAACGGCCAGTCAATGGCTATCAATCAGCAACTTCTTATTGCAGAAAAGAGTGTCTACAGGTACAGAGTACAGACAGAAACACCATGCCTGTCCATCCAAACCCAAAATGGGTCCTGCAAGATCCAGATTTAAGTCAGCAAAATCCAAATAAAATAATGGAACACAGATAATTGCAACCCCCAGCTGCACCGAGTTTTGTTATATAAATTGAGGTCCTAGAAAGGTTGAAGGACACAGATTTGGAGTAGAAGGAAGAGGTGAGTAAAATGGCAAATGATAACCAGCACAAACCACATGCAGTATGCATTCCATTCCCAGTCCAAGGCCACATTAACCCAATGCTCAAATTAGCCAAGCTCTTACATCACAATGGCTTCCACATTACCTTCGTTAACACTGAATACAATCATACCCGCTTACTAAAATCCCAAGGACCGAACGGGCTACACGGTTTACCTGATTTTAAGTTTGAGACAATTCCTGATGGTTTGCCATTTGTAGAAGGTGATGTTACTCAAGACTTGCCTTCCTTGTGTGAATCAACAGCTAGGACATGCTCGGTCCCGTTAAGAGGTCTAATAACTGAGCTGCAAAGAAAGACAGTTGAGTCGCCTAAGGAAGCCTCTCCAGTGACCTGCATTGTGGCTGATGGTGTGATGACTTGTGCAGCTGATGCAGCAGAAGAAAACGAGGTTCCTTTTGTGTTACTCTGGACAATGAGTGCATGTGGATTCTCAGGGTTTGCCCATTTTGACAGCCTGGTTGACAGGAGGCTTGTTCCCCTGCAAGGTAAATATCCATAGTCAAATACGAAACATTAACTTGCAAGAGTAAACATGATTACTGAATTCATCAGTTTTAAAACCTATATGATGCAGAGGACCAGCTCACAAATGGGTATCTAGAGACCACCGCTGTAGATTTCATACCAGGGATGAAAGGCATCCACCTAAAAGACCTACCAACGCTACTACGCGTTACCAGTTGTGATGATAAAATGTTCAAATTTATTAGGCAACAGGTCGGAGGAGCTTCCAAAGTAAGCGCTATTGCTCTGAACACATTTGATTCTCTAGAGCAAGATGTGTTGAATGGCCTACATAAGATGTATCCAAAAGTCCTAACAATTGGCCCTCTACAAACTTCTCTCATTCAAAGTCAGAAGAACTCACCCATGCATTTCATTAGCTCCAGTTTATGGAAGGATGAGCCAGAATGCCTTGCCTGGTTGAGCACAAAATCAGCAAACTCAGTCATTTATGTCAACTATGGAAGTATCACGGTCATGTCTTCAGAACAACTCATCGAATTTGCATGGGGACTTGCGAACAGCAAGTACCCTTTCCTATGGATCATTAGACCAGATTTAATAAGGGGTGACACAGCCATTCTTCCACCAGAGTTTTTGGAGGAAACAAAAGAGAGGAGTATGTTAGCTAGCTGGTGCCCTCAAGAACAAGTGCTCAATCACCCATCAATTGGAGGGTTCTTGACACACTGTGGATGGAACTCAACCATTGAAAGTATGACTGCAGGTATTCCT